>WBNM01019162.1:72475-133397 GCA_013399055.1 Ramphastos sulfuratus | reverse complement strand
AAGACACTCACTTCTCATACACTCTTTAATCCGACCTAACGCTTTTATCCTCTAACCTTCTTGTCATCTTTTTGACATCTCAGATCTTTCCAGATTTATCACGTGAAGATATACAGGGATCGATCTGGTTATTTCTGGAAGGGGGGAGGAGTTTTGGGTCAGGAGCCTCCTGGCAGTGTGACTCTGATTTCTGGGAGGGGTATTGTGTTTCTGTATTACCTTTAACTTGTATACAACTGTAAATATTTGTGATATATTGTAAATACATGCTTGTAAAATTGTGCCAACCTGTAAATATATCTTCCTTAACTTCCAGCCAGCTGAGTCTAGTCTGGTGAATTCGGGGGAGGGGAGGGCAGGTAACTCACAAACTATCACAGCTGGGAACTCAACACAGCAGAGAGTTGGCAGTCTAGAAGGTTTTTAGAGAGTATAGATGATAGCTTCTTGACACAGCTGGTATGCCAGCCTACCAGGGGTGAGGCACTGCTTGACCTGCTGTTTATGAATAGAAAAGGGCTGGTGGGAAATGTGGTGGTCGCAGGCTGTCTGGGGTGCAGTGACCATGAAATAATAACGTTTTCAATATGCAGCAAAGCTAGGAGGGGCATCAACAAAACATCCATACTGGACTTCCAGAGGGCAGACTTCTGCTTATTCAAAGAACTAACTCGAAGGGTACCTTGGAAAAAAGCCCTTGGAAAAAAGCCCTTAAAAACAAAAGGGTCCAGGAAGGTTGGACCTACTTCAAGAAAGAAATCTTAAAGGCACAGGAACAGGCTGTGCCTATGTGCCAAAAGCAGAGCCGTCGGGGAAGCCTGGATGGGTGAGGGACTTGTGAAGGAATTAAGGGGAAAAAAGAGGGCATATCATCTTTGGAAAGAGGGGGTGGTAACTCAGGAAAAATTAAAGGATGTTGCTAGGTCGTGTAGGAAGAAAATTAGAGAGGCAAAAGCCCAGTTAGGACTTAGACTGGCCACTATTGTGAATGATAACAAGAAGTGTTTCTATAAATATATTAATGACAAAAAGAGGGGCAAGGATAACCTCCACCCTTTATTGGACATGGAGGGGAATGTAGTGACTAGAGATGAGGAAAAGGCAGAGGTGCTTAACACCTTCTTTGCCTCAATTTGCAATAGCAGGGCAAATGTCCTCAGGACAGCTGGCCTCCTGAGCTGGTAGGTGGGGTCAGGGAGCAGAGCAGCTTCCCTTTATTGGACATGGAGGGGAATGTAGTCATTATTAATTGAGATCTAACTTTACAGAAAAAGAAATAATAAATTAAAATAGTTTTATGCACGTTCAGCTTCCCCTATTTTCCTGGTGGTGTGTTCATCCTTCAGGTTAATTTTATTCTGGGCTTGTGGGAGGTATTACAGCAAACTGTCATTCACCCAAAGGAAAGTTCCCTGCATATACAAATGTGTATGAGTTACGATCTCCATTTATGCTTAGCCCATATCTGGGTGAAACTATAACAGTTGCATTATTGCTTGATGAGCCATCTCTTGCCAAAAACAAGGACCAGAAAAAGGAGAGAACACCTGTGGGATGAAATGAAAACTGATTTAATGAAACAGCCAAAGTGACAATATGAAGTATACAAAATTATACTCAGCCCACTCAATGTGCAATGACCACAATAAATGGGGAAGTAATCCTCAGGAGGAGAATGGGAAGCAAGGCGCTTTAGGGATGAGAAGAAGCAAATGGCAAAAGAAGGGAACCACAGCTCTTCATCTTCAGCAAACTTTCCCCTTTATACTGACGTTATGGTCTGGGATACATCTGTAGCCAGCTCTGGTCAGCTGCCCTGGCATTTGCCCTTCTCACCTTAAGCTCCTGGATGATCAAAAAGTGCTAACAGTTGGCAGAACATGGCTGGCCTTATTCTAGGACAATATTTAACTTTCCAAGAGATTTTACACTCACATTTGCAAAAACTGTAAGCCTTTAACCAAACTGTTAAAGAAAAAAAATAGGACAGGAAGTCTGAAATGGATTCAAAGCCCTGAAAGCTTTGAAAATCAAGTTAGCTCAGGCATCTGCATGTCCATGGACCACAGAGTGCATACTTGCCTTAACAAATCAGAGAATTGCCGTGAAATAAGAACAGGTTCTGTCATTCATGGCTTATGGACCTTTAAATATGGGGACTGAACAAGAATGTCCAGCACTGCAGGAAGCGCAAACTGCAACATCAGCATCAGATTCTTTTGGATGAAAGACTTCAGGACAAGAGTTCAGAAGTTATCCTGCACACAGTCAAAACCTTCTGACTTTAATACTCAGAGAAACAGTAAAAAGGTGAGCATAACTCCAAGAAAAAGCAAAACTAAGTGCATGCTTTACAGTTTTAATTACATTATTATTATTATTGAGATTTCCTTTCCACAGGAAATTCTGGGTGCAATCTTACTCCTTTTTCCCCCCTAAAAATTAGATTGGACTGTTATCAATTAAGTTACCAGTAAATTGTTAGATTGATTATATACATATAAGATGTGCTGCTTCAAATTCTGGGTGCAATCTTACTCCTTTTTCCCCCCTAAAAATTAGATTGGACTGTTATCAATTAAGTTACCAGTAAATTGTTAGATTGATTATATACATATAAGATGTGCTGCTTCTTTGCCCACAAACAAGACTTTAAGCACAACACCATCTACTGTAATGATCCATATGTGTACATTATATATATATATACATATATATATATATATACACATGCACACTGTATATATATTGTATATCCATTCCATTGGCAGAACCCCACCATGATCAGGAAGTGAGAAGGAACAGAATCAGGCCACCTGTACATCTTTGTATGAATGCTTTGTGCTTTCTGAGTTTATCTGTGTGCCTTGACCATGTCTGTATATGTGTGCATCAGTGATATCAACAGTGAGGTTGAGTACACCCTCATCAAATTTGCAGATGCTATCAGGCTGAGTTGTTAAGTCTGAAAGATGAGATGCCATCCAGAGGGACCTGGACAGACTGGAGAGGTGGGATGAGGAATCTCATGAAGTTTAATATGGCAAAGTGCAAAGTTCTGCACCTAGGTCTGAGCAATCCTAGCTGTCACCATCCCTGTAGGTGTTCAAAAAGCGTGTGGACGTGGCACTTTGGGACGTGGTTTAGTGAGCATGGTGGTGTTGGGTTGATGGTTGGCGTTGCTGATCTTTGAGTTTTTTCCCAACTTTAATGATTCTACGATCAGTCTATCCCAAGCACTTCTCATGTCTCCGAGGGACGAAGGCATTATTTCTGTGTGAGGAAGGAACCCTCAGGAGTGCGGGGAGCCTCCACAGCCTGCCTGACGGGCTTTCGCAGAGCTTTCGAAAACCCTTCCCTGCCTATGGCTGCTGTATTCTGGCCCAGGTAACGGGTGATTAGCGTGATGTTTAACCCACTGGAAACACCCCACCACAAAACGACCGAGCGAGCACGGCAACTACGCGAACCCCACAGCCCCTGCCCAGCCCACGCCCCCTGGCACTCCCTCCACTCAGAAGGCGGCGGCCGTGCCCCTCCCCGCCCGCTGGGGCATAGCGTAACCGGCAGCGCCAGCCCCAGCCCTACGCGCACGCGCGAGTTTGTTGCGGGCGTCAGCCTGCGACTGCGTGGCGGTCGGTGTGGGCCCGGCAGCAGCAAGGACATGCCGGGGGAGCGGGACATGCTGGGGGAGCAGGGGATGTTGGAACCGGCGGACGACAGTGGTAAGTGCGCGTTTCTCAGGAGGGCGGGGCGTGAGAGGTGCGAGTGGGCGGCGGAGCCGGAAGGGAAGCGGCGGCAATGGCGGGTTGGGCTTGCGCATGTGCGATGGGCACCGCCGAAGAGCCGCAAGTACTTGTAGGTGTTACGGAACTAGCGCTGAAAGACGGTTTTTCGGTCCTCAGAGTCGGATGTCTTTGAAATTCATCTCCCGGTTACTGTGCTTGTGCTGAGCGACGATGATTTTCTCCAAGATGACAACGAGGAGCAAGCGGCGTTGGTTCCCGAGGTGAAGCAGGACGGTGAACAAGAGGTTAACACAAATAGCGATGGGACACCTTTAAATGACAGTAACAGTTTAAGCATTTGGGTAGAAAACAAGGCTGCTTCAAATAATAGTGTGAAATGCTCTGAAGAAACATGCGTTGCTGAGAGTGTGTTTAACAACACAAAAACATCTTTAAGTGATTCGTGTTATGCAGGGACAGATAAATATAGTGAGAATTACGACTTGCCTACATTCTTCTGCAAAACAGAGCTTACAGATGTAAACAAAGCCGATGACAGAGAAGAATGTTATGGTGATGGTAGACTCCAGAAGATTCCTCTTCTCTCTGCTCTTTGTGAGGATGAGGATGAGACTATTAAGACAAGCAGACAGCTGACTTTGGCTGCGATGCACAGACACGAAGAGGAACTTGTCAGTATTGCAAGTGTGCCTTCTGATGGCAGTCAAGAGAAACAATCGGAAATCCACAAGGAGATGGAGACAGTTGTTGAAATGGAAGGTAATCTTACATAATCACATATCGTCAAGACTAGTGCAAGGCTTAAGAAATCTGATAAATCACTAAGTTTTATAAAATATGTGGGAAAGTGTATAGGAAGAATGGCAAACATTTATTTTACAGTAAGCTTTTCAACATGGATTAAAATCCTATGCAGCAGAAAGAGAATATTGGCTGGAGTATGCTTCTTTCTGAGACTCCTGTGGGAAATAGTGAAACTCCAATAAACGGTTACTGTTTCATTCTCCTTCAGTCTGCAAAAGGGCAGCCTCTCATTAGGGAAAAGAATATCAAAGTAAAAATGTCATGGTAAGGTGTTTTTTTTTAATCCCCATTAGTGACATTAAGGAGAGAAAACAACTCTCATAAATATTAGAGGCATAATTTAGCTTTAAAATCTACTCTTCCTTATAGCAGATGGAAGTTATTAAGGAGGAAAGGCATAGAGAAGTACCAAGAGTACTTTCCTTTCTAACAGAAAACAACAAAAGGAAAATCACCCTTGTAAGAATGGAGCCCTAGCAAAGTTCGTTGACGGCACTTTCATAGGAATTCTGGCATAAAGCTGTTTCATTAAAACTAGGGGATGCAGTATAGTCTTAGGAAATTCAGAAGTTTGAGTGAAAAGAGAAAAATGAAAGAAAGAGGGTCCTAACTCAGATCTCTTAAAATTGTATTTAAATGTTGGGGGTGACAGAGATGGATGACATGGAGAGAGACATTAGGAAAGAAGCGAAGATAGGAAAGTATTAAGGAAGCAAAAGGAGTGGAGAGCAGTCAAGCTGTTAGATTGGGATTTTTACTATTAATTAATCATGAACATTGGTGATTGTATAAAATGTCATACATGTGACTTTTTTATGCCCCTTTAGATCCCGATTCTTCAAAGAACGGAGATAAAGAAGTTAGAAAGAGGAGCAAATATGAAGATGAAAGTCTGAGTTCTCTTTTGGAACATGGCTTGAAAGAGGAATCAGAATGCACATATTGTTCAGCTTCAGCACTTAGTGGATGTTCTTCAGAAGAATTGCTACAAAATGTAGGGAAAACAGAGGTAAATGCTTCCACTTCTGAATCAAATATTACTGGAGAGCATATTTACAAGACATTAATACCATTTCCTAGAAAAAGATATCAGCAACAAAAAGCTATTTCACCTGATGCAAGCCCCACAGAATACCAAAGTCAGCAAGGTTTACCATGGCTAAGTAATGGTTTGACCATGAAACCTCTTTCTAAAGCATCTTCTTCTATAAATAAGCTTGAAAGATTGAAGTGCAGGTTTTGCAGTTTGGTGTATAAAAGTAGTGCACATCTCAAGAAACATGTTTATTCAGCTCATAAAGATAAGAAAATCCATAAATGCTGCTTTTGTAAGAGAACCTTTTTCTTTTCTGTCAACCTTAAGAATCACCTTAAATTTCATAAGAAAATAAGTAAGTTGCAAAAGGCAAGAAAAAATAGAATAAATGCAAGAAAACTAATGCAGAGAAGATCTGAAGAAAGGAAGCATGAGACTAAGAAAAAAGAAAGTAAATATGATAAATTTTTTGTCAAAATTGAAAGGGACTTTACACCTCTGGATGTGCCAGTTAGTTTTTCCTGCAAAAGTTGTTTCTTTGCTTCATCAAATCCTAGGATTTTTATTCATCACATGAAAGGTCATAAAGAGAGACCACCTTACCAGTGTCCTCAATGTGATTATTCCTACTTTAGTTTATCCTATCTGTTAAATCACATGTACTGGCATGCTGGGTATAAGCTGTACCAGTGCAGGTTTTGCACCTTTTTCTCATTGTATTTTGCAAGCATGGTAAGGCATAGCCACATACACACAGGGGCTAAACCCTATTCCTGTGAGTTCTGTGAGTCAGCATTCACAAGCACTGATGGGTTAAAGAGACACATGAGATTGCATGCAAGTGAAGAAACAAGCCAAGGGCATCAAGTGGACTTAAAAAATGGGACAAAGTCAGCCCAAAAAACTCTGAAGCATTATACATGTGATGAGTGTAACATAGTATTTTACAGCAGAGGACATCTCGGCTTTCATAAGAAATTTCATGATCAGTTTAAGGCTACTGCTAATGGTTATGTGAACCAGAGCAATGAGTATCATGAAAACAAAATATGCAGAGTTGACAGCAGTTTGCAGGACCATGCTTCTCTGTCTCTTTGTGGTAAAGAAAATGGTTGTTTCACTGGAGATGTACTGGCTTCAGAACTAGACTTTGGGAATACAGGTGAGGTGTGGGACAATAGAAATCGTTCTGAAAAGAAATTCCCTGCAAACAGCCATAAAAGGAACATCTTACCTATTACTGGGAATAGATCAGAAGGTCCTCTGAATTACAAAATGGACAGTTTAATTTGCAGAGAGGAACCTCTCTTCAGGGACTTCAATTCACAAGTTCAAGATGATAATGCGTATCAGAGACGTATGGAAAATCTCAATGATACACAGCTTTCTAATTTGTCTAGATTTAAAACGTACAAGTGCCAACACTGCAATTATACTACTGTTATTCATAGCAACTTTAAGCTGCACCTAAAAATGCACACCAGTGAAAGACCATTTGTATGTGAAGAATGCAATGAGACGTTTAAAACATCAAACCTTCTGGAGAAACACAGCCTCAGTCATGTGAAGAGTAGATCTGAGTTTTACCATTGCCTCTATGTAGACAGCCATTTAGAGAATCTTGAATTGCACCGTGAAATGCATGGTGGCATGTATCTAGAAGGAGATTTTGATTCCTTTGAAGGTTCAAGCAATGTCCATTCATTGCTTGCTTCAGGTGTCTCTGGAGTACAACCAGATGTCCAGAGGGTCAAAAAATTTGATCTGCTAGTAGGCCAACCACAATCCTATCAGTGTGCAGAGTGTGAGTATACTACATCCACTTTAAGCAATCTTGAACTACATTTCAGAACTCACACAGGTGAGAAGCCTTATAACTGCAGTGTTTGTCAGAAGAAGTTTCGTTCTTCCAGTCACCTGAGAAGACACACAGTCACACATTCTAATGTAGAGCATCTGAAGTGCAGAAACTGTGACTATTCAACAAACAAATGGCTGTCCTTGAAACGGCATCTGGCTTCACACTCCTGTGGGGAAAGCTCATCTGCTGTCTCTCTCCACCAACGACAAAATCAGCTACCTTTCAAAATCTACAAGTGTGAAGAGTGTGGCTATTCCACAGCCCACAATGGAAACTTAAAGCTACACTTGAGAATTCACACAGGGGAGAAGCCCTTCAAGTGTAGTCAGTGTGCTGTTGCTTTCCGCACATCCAGCCACCTGAAGCGTCACTTACTGACTCATTTAAAGTTGCACTGCAGAAGGTGTAAATTTTCTACGTTGAATAAGCGAGCTTTCCAAAAGCATGCAAAAACACACTTAAAAAAATACAAGTGTGGAAAGTGTAATGTAACATTGCCTACCAAGAAACTTCTGGAAAAGCATAAGCAGCAACATAAGCTTGAAGTATAAGCCTGGGATTTGTGAGTTGTGACTTGATTGTCTGTAATTCATTCATTGGTTTACATTCCCCTGCAGTCCCCAGAACAGTGGCTGGAAATGCATCCAGCATTTTGGTACAGAGTGAAACTTGATATATTGTTCATCAGTTTAAGCACTTAGTCTGCAGCACTTTCTTGTTAAAAAAGTAGTTTTAAAAAGTCTTTGAAAAAATGTTTAAAGTGAGGGAAAGAAGTTATTAAGAGGGGATATATGTTTTATTTTGTAGTAATAACATTGCTTTTGAAATTGTCAATGTTTTTGGAGGCTTAGTGTTACTTCCCATCTGCTGAAAATCACATGCCCTAATCCCAGGATCTTCTGCAATGCTTGCAAGAGAAGGAAAAAAAAAAGCTCAACAGAGTTACAGAAATGAAGATTTGTAGCATCGCTGGATAGTTAGGAAAATGTTTGTGTATATGCGTAAAAGATTTATTGGGTAGTTATCTTGCCTGATTTTTTAATAGTTTGACAGAAATGGTTATTCCTAAGGAGATACTTTACGATGCTAAGAATCTGAATCTTCATTCTTACGTAAATGTGTAATGTTAATGTAATATGGAATGCTGTATCTTTTCTCAGGCTGGTAGTTAACTGTTGTTTCTTCACATAGAAAATAGTCTTATTTTTCAAAGAACTGCTGTTAATTTAACCAGTTGCTGATTTATTGCAAATACTACTTAATTATACTGACAACCTTAGCAGTATCTTGAACCACAAAATTAATTTTGTTGAAGTTTACTATGCATCTAGAACGTTGTGCAGGAGGACCCCTTGTGCCAAATAGCAGTTGTGGCCCGTTACAGTGAAAACAGATAGAGGCTTTTCCCACTTTATATTCAAATCTAGACAAATCTTCTCTGAGTTTTACAAAGTTACACAGCGCTACAAATTCCTGTGCGGACGTCACTATCCTATGCTCAATGGTATGGTTAGCAGCACTGTTGCCCTTTTGTGTAAAAAGATAATTGCAATGGGCTAGTGCTAACTGTCCTCTGATGTTAGTTCAGTCCATGAAACAGCAGAGTAAACCTGTAGCTAAGTTTAGATTGCCTCACTGTAATAAAAATAAAGTGTCTCCTGACTTGAGGCTCCTCTCTGTTTTTAGTGCACTGCACCGCATGTCACACTTGGGGGATGGAAATGATTCTCAGTCTGCCAAGTCACAGACATTTCAATATAAAGACATATTTGTTTCAAAATAAAACCACTGGCTGTTCTTGGTTTTTTTTTTTTGTTTTTGTTTGGGGTTTTGTTTGGGTTTTGCTTGTTTGTAAACCTGAGATACACCTCAGCATCACTTTCCAAATCTCCCCACCTTCATTACTCATGTACAAACTTAGAGTAACTATACAGGCAAAATTCACACCTAGGTCTGCACTCACGCAGTTCCATCACAGTGTATTTCATTTCACAGACAGAAGAAAAACAGCATGAACTTATGGGTAACGAATGCACATAGCCATGAAACAATCAGTATCTGACAGTTTAAACAATACCAGACACCCACCTACTTTGAGCCTAAATAATGACCACTACCAGCCAGCACCAGCTAGACACAAAAATTTGTGAAAAAACAAAACGTGACATGTTTTATCCTCAGCATTCATGTTTGCTGGAGTCAGGCTAAAAGTTAACAGCACACTTTCTGGGCTTAAACACGTTACTAATCCAAACCTACCACCATGTTTTATCACCACATATTTTCCTCTAGTGAGTTTTCCCAATGGCTCATACATTCACCTTATACGCCACACCAACAAAATACGGCATTACATTGACCTAGTGATGCCAAGGACAGGCACAGCCCTTTGCATTGCTGTGCCTGTGGCAGACATTTTAATGCTCCCTACAGGTCATCGACACTCTACTACCAACAGTGACCAGCCCAACTGATCCCCCTCTGTGGTGCCCTCTAACAGATGGCTAGCTTTTGCAGTCACTGCTGTAGCAATCAGTCATCCAGACATCACCAAAATATAAACTGACCTTCATGACGTGCTGGTTCATCCATTTTGTGAAAGTCTTCTTTTGCACTTTGTCTCGCTCATCTGGAGGGCAAAAGGCAAGGGTTAGTGGCTCTGCAAGCGATCACAGAATCACAGACTGGCTTAGGTCAGAAGGGACCTCAGAGATCACCTACTCCAACCTTTGCGCCTGGATGCCATCCCTTCCCTCAGGTGCGTCCACTGCACCACACAGTGTGGTGCCATAAGCAGCTTCGCTGAGAGTGCACTCAGTGCCACCGTCCGTGCCACTGACAAAGATGTTAAATAGCACTGGACGCAAGGAAGTGGTGCAGTCACCATCTCTCCATCCTTGGAAGGTTTTAGACCATGTGTAGGTGTGGTTTAGTCTTGGCAGCTCTAGTTTTGCAGCTGGACTTGATAATCTTAAAGGTCTTTTCCAACCTAAAAGTTTCTGTGGTTCTTCCCAGAAAAGCACTGCAGAGGCATCAACAACAGTTTACCTTTGCTACAATCCTACTAATCTTATCTTTAGAGAAGCCATTCTACCTTGCAGACACTGTGATCCATGCAAGTGACAGGAATGTGGGAGGGGGGTTACAGAAGCGGTCCAAGGGCCGCAGCACCTCTCCTACAAGGACAGGCCTGAGAGAGTTGGGGGTTGTTCAACCTGGAGAAGGGAAGGCTGGGGAGGGACCTTACTGCCTCCTAGACCCCTCTTACAAAACAGTCTTATTTTGCTCAGATAAAACTCCTTCATTTCTCTTTCCCACTCACTGCCTATTGCCATCACTTCTTCCTTTGTGACAAGCTTCGATTCCAGCTGACCTGGCTCACAGTGAGGGTTCAACTACCACTGACATGTTCCATACACACACAAAGGAGCATGAATGTTGCTACCACTGCATATATACAAATTCAGCTTCTCAGAAAGACAGGTTACAAAGTGCTCCTTTCTCACAGTGTCACTCCCAAAAATCTGAAATGTGGCACAGATTTTATGCAGACTGCTGTGTGACAGCAGTAGGATTGTTGAGTAGTCCTTGAGAATAAAGGAGATGGTGTTTGCAAGAAATTAATTTTAACAAACATTTGAATAAACATTAATTTCCTTTAAAGAGAGTATGAAAATCCAGGAAACATCCATCCATGTAAATTCTGGAGAGGAAGCAGCCTGTGTATCTACGCCTAGCATGAATCACTGGAGGCCTCACTTTGCCACCAGTCCATGGCAAGTGGATCCTTGTACCATAATAGGGATGATCTATGTTAATAATAAAAAAGATGAAGCAGAACGCATAGGAAGAAAAGGTGCAGCACTGACCTTCACTGGAGATAGGTGAAGAACAAAATGGAGTGGCATATTTGTTCAAACAACAGTGTACCAGATTTAAGACCACCAGTGTATGCAATCACATTGGGCATCCCTATTCTTCGTTTTTCAAAATGCTTTTGAGTATATACCCTAGTCAGCATTTCTTATCTGCCACAAATATGCTAACTTCTACCTCTGATCAACCCAGCGCAGCAATCCCCATTACCCAGTTCTTGGATTCTCAAGGGAAGTTACTTTAGCTTTGTCTTCCTTGGTGCTTGGCAGTTGTGAGCTGCTGCATTACCCTCCTAAAAGCCCACAGAAGATCAGCAGTTGCCACACAGAGCTGTCAGTGTGCTAAGACTAAGAGATGACTGACTGACTTTTCTATCTTTTTTTAATGTTTCCCTGTAGTGTTCTACAGGGGAGGTCTGTACATACAAGTCTGGATGTCATCTCTCATTTTGTATTAAGACAAAGGTAGACACCATGAAGGCTACTGCCACTAGTAGACATCATGAAGGCTGTGGCCAGCAAAATGCCTCACAGAGTCTTCACACCAGACAAGTATCTCAATCCATGAAAATCCATCCTGCCACTTAAAGCTGGGAACAACTTTTACAGTGGTCATAGCAGTTCTCAAGAGCTCAGTGATTTGTCTGTGTTATCTACAAAGCTCTTCTGACCTGTCAAGATTCTTGCCTATGGTGGGAGGGTGTACTAGTAAACAGCTAAACTGATTTCACCAAGAGTCTTAACAGCTGCCAAGTTAAAATATACACTACAAAGGGTGCTGAGAGAAACAAGGAATGGATTTCACAAATAGTCATGGAGGAGGAATGGAGTTGATCCACTCTTCTAGCTGCCAGCAGGAGTCGAGCAACCTCCCGGCAACTTTCCAAGGGTCATGCTCAGTCCTGTTGCTCCTTGTGATGGTTTGGGAGTTCCCCACCCCCCCACACTTTGTAAAAGTGGAACTCAGAGTAGAACTCAGCCAGCTGGAAGTTAAGGAATGAAGCTATATTTACAGCTCAGCACAATATACAAGCAGATATATACACTATATACAGGAATATTTACAGAAATATGCAAGGTAAAAGTAATACAGAAACACAACATCCCTCCCAGAAATCAGAGACCCCAGGAGGGGCTCCCAACCACCCTTCCACCTTCTCTCCACCCCTATACCTTACCCCAAGGTTTGCCTTATGCGCAAGGAGAATTTTGGAGGATTGGCCAGGGGGGATTAGAAGAAAAGTGGTTAGTGAGGTTACTCAGCAGAGAGGAGAAGCCAGAAGCTAGACCGCCCGAGACGCTGTGCCCCAGAGACACTGACTTATCTTTGTTTTGAGTTCTTATTCCTAAACATCTCAGCAAGCCTATGAGTGAAGTAGACATCACCATTGTTTCCTTTTCACAGCCTATAATATAATTTTCTCTATTAAAATATTCCAATTAGCTCAAACCAGCACACTCCTGATGCTTTCAAAGGGGCCAAGGCAGGAAAGCAGTTGTGGGGTAGCAAAGCGACTAGCCAGGTCCCTTCTCTGCTTCAGCTCTAGTGTGCATCAGCTCAAATGCTTGCATTACAGATAAAATGATGATCTGCTCCATGACCTTCTCCAACACTGATGTCATTGTTGTAGATGGGTGTTGCATTTGGCAATGTCCAGTCAGCTGAGACCTCCCCACCTTAGCAGGCCTGCTGGTAAATGATGGAAAGTGGCTTAGTGAGCACTTCTGCCAGCTGCCTCAGTACCCTTTGGTGTATGTCATGCAGGCCCATACTTAGGTATGTCTGAGTGGTACGGTAGGTCACTAACCAAATCCTTTTGGACTTTGGGGGCTTCATTCTGCTCTCCATCTGTCTTCCAGCTCAGGAGTCTGGGTATCCAGCAAACACCTGGTCTTGCTACTGAAGACAAAGAAAGTATTGAGTACTTCAGCCTTTTCTTCATCCTTAGCCAGTGTATTCCCCCTGAATTCAACAAAGCACAGAGATTGTCTTCAGTCCTCCTTTTGTTGTTGAACATACTTGTAGAAAGATTCCCTGTTCTCTTTAACATCTGAAGCCAAATTAACTTCCAGATGGGCCTTAACACTTCTAATTGTCTCTTGACAATTTTGTAGGCTGCCTGAGTGGCCTACCTCTTCTTCCAACTCTCCTTTTCTCCATAAGCAGCAACAAAACCTGGCAAGTCAGCCAGGTGAATCAGACTATGCTGCAATGTGGGGTAGCCACCAACCAGATTTATCTACAACCGAAGGGAGTATGATGGGGCTTTTAAAATTTTGCCATATGTTGCTATAGGCTACTCCCTCCATTTCCATTTGAGCTACAGTGAACTCAAGTTTTTCTCAACCAGATACACTGTAAAGGCAACACTGGTGAAATCTGTTTTTCCTTTGTTGACCCCTTCCTTTCCCGTTTGTGTCCGTTGAGGCATTTGACAGAATTTGACGAACTCTCGATTTATCCTCGAACGAGCCCGGGCCCTGCGCCGTGCGCACCTCCAGCCCACAGGTGGCGCTAGCGCAAAGCACCATCGGAGGAGGCTCAGCGCAGACGAGTCAGCGCGCCTCCTGCCCCGTTCGCTGGTGGTACCGCTCGTCCTCCGCGCGCCTGCGCAGGGAGCGCGCCTTTGCCCCTCAGTACGCCTGCGCAGGGTCTCGATCAGCCCCTCTGAGGCAAGCGGCGTTTTCTGCTCCTCATCGGTATTTCTGCGCAGGACTTTGAGCCTCTTCACCGCCAAGATGCCGCGGATTATGATTAAAGGCGGTGTATGGCGGAACACCGAGGTAGGACTCTGATGGCTTCTCCGTTCTTTCAAGAGCGAGGGCCTCAGCAGCTGAGGGGGGAAGGTGTCTTGCGCCACTGCGCAAGCACTAGTGGAGGGATCTTGGTGCGCATGTGCGGGGAGTTCATACCATGTCCTGTAGTGGGGTGTTTTGTAACAGCGTGTGACGGAATTGGGGTTTATCTGGGCCTTCTGCAACAGAGGATGTGGAAGGTTAGGCGTCTGCAGGCAGCTGTGGCTCCAGTGGGCTTGATTCCTCAGTATCCTGGGCTGTCTTCCTCGCCTCATGCCTCACGGGGCGGAAGTCAGTTCGATGTTGTTTTCCCCGAAGGCAGCGTGTTGGGGACAGGAAGCTCAGCCACGCGTGTGTTCTGTCCCTGATTCCTGGAGAAACCGTCCCCATTGGAACTGGAAGGGATGCATGGGACATGTGGTCTTCAGAGATGTCCTGTTTGCAGGGTGCAGCGTCTCTTACACTGCATAGACAGGGCCCTTATTGTAGGAGAGAGCTGGAATCTCTTGAGTTTGAAGACATTTCCAAATGCAGAAATGGCGAAGATGGATATGGGCCCTTCATCTGCCAGCCAAAGTGTCATCAACAGAGAAACCTCTTGTTTTGTTCAAAAAAAGAGTAGAACCCCCACTCTTGCCAGTTTTTCCTGTCACGTGTTTTCAGGACTACAAGTGATTGTTAAAAGCAAAATAATATGAGAAATCAAGGTTGTTAATTTATTTAAAGCAAGAGGATGTACTTGGCACTGTGTAAAATCCCGAATTCTGTCACTCTAAAATCCCAAATTCTGTCACTCTAAAATCCCGAATCCTGTCACTCTATGCTCTGAAGATGCAGAAAACAGTGGGAAAAAGTAGTAGAAGATGAATGTACTCTGTGCTTTTAACCACTTGAGCTATCTCAGCGACATGCCAGGAGTCAACTGGATAGGAGGTCCGCAGAGGATAAAAACCACTGTGTACTTACTCTGTTGCTGTGGTCTCCCATAACAGACTAATTTTGGTGACCTTTAAGAGAAACAGCAGCAGGGTGACTGGATCATTGTTTCACCCATTTTTATGTACCAGAGATGTAATGGTTCTCCTCGGTGCTTTTTTTTTTTTTTTTTAATTCACATTTTGATTTTACGCATAGCATAAAAATTACAAGTGTAACCAGTTGTTCTCAGTCATTAGTAAAATGATCAGTTATTTTTAAAAAGCTTGTATGGCTACTGCATGCCATGTAACACCAAATAAATAAATAATAATTTTAGAAAATGAAGAGCAAAACCAAGGGATTTATTTGTTTTTAAGTGGAAGTTACATGTATTATTTCCTCAGCAGCTGAAGCCAGAGCTCATCATCATCTTAGAGTTAAAGATGCTGTGTGGTCTGAGAGATGTTTATGCCAGACAGAGTATGACTGGCATCTGCACAGTACAGCTGAACAGATTCTAAACCCAACCACCTGTTTTTACTGGATGCAGAGGAGGAATATCTGTGGTTGACAAGGCTGCAAGAGTAGCTTTGATGTATTAAAATACAACTTTCTGACCTGCAAGGAAATGAAGATGTCTGGGGGAAGGGAAGAGATAAATTGATGGATTGGGATGAATGGGTGGATTGACAGACAATTGATAGGACTTCTAGGTTTCGTCAAATCTCAGTGCACACTGAACCAACAACCTGACTCCCAAGCTGAATCCCTGACAGTTTTATTTCCCCAGAAGTTTATGAGCTATGGATATTACATTTTGAGCATTAAAGTGATTTATTTAAAGATTTACATACAAAAGAGAAAATGACTGTAATGTTCCTTTATTTTCGTGACACTTTTTTTGTTTAACAACATATTCTATTGATAGGTGAATACTTTATTTGCATTAAATTATGCAAAGAAAAATAATTTTTTACGGAATTATTTAAAACAAGTCATCCAGAGGTATCTTACCAAATCTGTTTTTTTAACAACCTTATTTCATTACTGTACAAACACTTCCTTACCTCTTTGTTGCTGCCCTTCAATGAAGACATACAGAAGCTCCACAAGCTGTGCATTGGAGAACAGTGAAAGTAACTGCTTTGTAAATTCTGTTGGGTCTGTGAAGTTGGGCGTGATAATCCTAACGTGTCTTTTTCATTTAGTCTTTATTGAGGTGCAGTCCTCCTTCATCTTGAGACTTAAGTCATGGAAAGGCAACAGCAGTGCTGTGCTGTTTCCCCTGGATCAGCCCATTAGATGAAACCTACTGTCTTCCTCTGCATGACCTCAAACTTTCTGTTTTGCAAGTTCTCGTGATCCATAACAGTATTTTTTTTTTCTCAAGGATGAGATTCTGAAAGCAGCTGTGATGAAATATGGCAAAAACCAGTGGTCCCGTATTGCTTCTTTATTACATAGAAAATCGGCCAAGCAGTGCAAAGCCAGATGGTAAGTGAGAAGTGCGATGTTTGTGAATGAGATTCATGACTAGTGGTAATTTAGAAATTGCCACAGATTAGTTTATCTACAGAGGACTAGTAGTTTCAGATGGTTTGATTTCTGCTATTGTAGGTATTTCAGATTCCTGTTGCTTGAAAGTAATTGAACAAAAGTGGTCAAATGTTCTTTTTGCTAGTAACTACAGTGTTAGCAAGTGCAAGATCACTTAAAACTTGGTACATGGTTTTTTTTTTCCTCAGTGTTACACACCTTGAGTCAAGGAGTATTACTTACGAGGTAAAATTGTAAGATACCGGTGCCTCTTACAGATAATATTATTATTTTTCAAAATGAGAATTTGGCTTAAGGATTAATGTTTAGAAGTTTTGGACTGTGGAATTTCATTTTACGTAAAAATACAGCTTGAAACTAATGTAAATGCATGCAGTACAAATCTGCTTAAGAGTCACTTAGTCTCTTGAGTACTGAACTGCACATCTTTATTAGAATATTTCTGTAAGAAAGTGGTGGTACTGGCACAGTTAAAGATTAGTAAGGTAATTGTTGAAGGATCCAGAGCACACAAATTCACTGTTTGTAGCACCTTTGCGTGTGATTTTTACTTTTCTTTTTCTGGATTAATTTTGTGACTTTGCCGGGAGAAGAGATGGGTCAAGGAAGAAAAGGCAATATCTCTATGAGAAGTGGTGGATAAATGATACGCTTTAAAACTCTAATGTATGTATGTCATAAAAATAGTCTGGAATAACATTATTTTGTACAGAGAAAATCTTGCATGAACTTTGTGTGACAAGATGTTGCGTAAACACTGTTCTAAACTAATTCCAGCCAAGATGTTGTGTAAACACTGTTCTAAACTAATTCCAGCCAAATCAATTCACAGCTTGCATCTTAATTTTTCCACTTTTTAACAGGTATGAATGGCTTGACCCAAGCATCAAAAAGACAGAGTGGTCACGAGAAGAAGAGGAGAAACTGTTGCACCTGGCCAAGCTCATGCCAACCCAGTGGAGAACCATTGCCCCAATTATTGGGAGAACGGCTGCTCAATGTTTGGAGCACTATGAGTTTCTGCTGTGAGTTACTGTTTTGCTAGAGGTGCCCAGCAGTAAAATCTAGCATTTGCTGTACAGCTGTGTCATTCCCTTCTTCTGTGGTGTTGAAGTACAGTGGTTTTGAGGCTGACCAAGTCATTTTTGTCATCAAATCCTGAAGAACTGTTTTCAGTCAATGTGTCTAGCTTGGAAGAAGAAGCTTCTGGAACCTGTAGAGCAGACTTGAATAAAAATATATGTATATTTTCTTGCTTCTGATGGTTTTGAGTCAGGATTGATTTCAGGTTTATTTTAGTGTTTTTTGACTGACTGATTAGCACAAGTGAGCGTATTAGAGAAAGACAAACACAGAAACGTGAAGCACCAATTATTGGCTGAATTTGCAGCCATCATTTCTCTGTGCTTCAGAGGGTTTCTTTAGGCCAGGAGAAGGAAAAGAATGTTTTTCTTTGTGAGCTTTCTTAATTCTGTTATGATTAAGTATGAATGCATAATGGGAAACACTTGATTGTTCGTTTTGACACACTACCTGAATTTTTGTCCTTACTGTGAAAGATTACCTGAGAAGAGTTCTCGTAGGTTTGTCAGTATTATATTTCATGGTTGTAAGGTAGTAGTGTTGGGCTTCTTCCTCATGTCTGGTTAAAGATTGTGTAACTGTACTGTGTTTATGAACCTTGTCTGCAGGTGCTTTGTTACATGATTACTTTTTTTGATCAGTTTTTGGATATGTTTAAGGGATGGTTATTATGAGCCTGGAGGAAACCAAGAGCCAGTTGTGAAATGCGCATAATGTGTTTTTCAGGGACAAAGCTGCTCAGAGAGACAATGAGGAAGAAACTGCTGATGATCCTCGGAAACTTAAACCTGGAGAAATTGATCCAAATCCAGAAACCAAACCAGCTAGACCAGATCCTATTGACATGGATGAAGGTGAGATAGGAATTTGTTTACTGTTTTTTACAGAAATCTGATCTCTTTGTTTTTTCTTTTTACACAGCCTCTGTACCCTGGGTTGCTTTTGTCTTTTTTTTTTTTTTTTTCACTCTCTGCCTCCCTGATCAGTTTTTCATACACATTTGGCCTTATGTCTGTATCTGAGCAGTCAGTTATTCTTTCCCAGTTTTCCTTTTCTTCTTGTGTTTTCTGTCTTCTAACATGGCTCCATTGTGTCTTACTGTGACTGACTGCTTTGATAACTGGTCTTCTTGTTTGCGTTTGTATTTCTGTATCCTCGTATTTTCCCATCAGCTCATACCTCCTAGAAGAATCTGTGCTGAAGCACAGGAGGACTTTTTTCCTTGCACATAGCGGTGTTGTGAATCAAAAATGGACGTTGCTAGAACTCTGTGAATGGACCATTGTTGGTTGTGAGCAGTCACAGGTTCACAAATACAGTAATGTTGGACCTGAATATAAATGGAATGTACAAGTTCTTTAATATAGTAATGTCAGATGAAGAAGATGTAAATGAAATTATAATTTCTTGAGTGTGGTCGGTTTGCCTTTATATAGATATTTTGATTTGCTGTAGATATCCGTTGAATTGTTTTCAACATTAGACGTTTTTCTGAAAGTCTTCTTTTCATCTGGCCAGTAATTTAGAAAATACATTGGAACAGCTAGGAGAAAACTAGTTTAGTGATCATGCAGAATGCCTGTGAAAACATGTATTAATTCATCTTTTAAAGATTGCTTTCTGATGTTAATGTCAGTTTTTCCCTTACTCCCATCATTAAGTGCAGATTCACAGCTGTGTTTATCTGTCTGTTGTAGATGAACTTGAAATGCTGTCTGAAGCTAGAGCTCGTCTGGCTAATACACAGGGAAAGAAGGCCAAAAGAAAAGCAAGAGAGAAGCAGCTGGAAGAAGCTAGGTAAACTGCTTTTGTTGACTCTGGAGCATTTACAATACATAAATTCAGGCACAGCCTTAAGTTTGAATCAAATGTTTTAATAGCATTATTGTTGTCTGAGTATGTGCAACCGTATCTCAGCAGCAACTGATTTTAGTACCAGATCTTGGGATACAGGAGCCTCCTCTAGGTATGCACTTGAAATGACGTAATATTCCTGTTTCTTTAGACGTCTTGCTGCTCTCCAGAAAAGGCGAGAACTTCGGGCTGCTGGAATTGAGATCCAGAAGAAAAGAAAGAAGAAGAGAGGTGTGGATTATAATGCAGAAATTCCCTTTGAAAAGAAGCCTGCCCCTGGTTTTTATGATACCTCAGAGGAAAACTACCAGTCCTTGGATGCGGATTTTAGGAAGCTGCGTCAGCAAGACCTGGATGGAGAATTAAGATCGTAAGTGTGTGTTACACTAAGGAGATAAGAGTGTATTTGAAACCTCCCCTTGAAAACGTCTGAAATACAACATGGACAGGAATTGTATTTTCTGTGGTGCAGATAGTAGTGCAGGTTTGCTTTCAGTGTCCTATATTTTGTTACATTTCCAGAAGGTAATTTTTTTTTTTTTGGAGAATAAATTCCTCATGCATATTCTTGCTCTTTAAATGGCCATATTAACTTTTTTGAGGTTCATTTTCTTTTTTGCAATAGATTTGCTTGTGTATTTGCAGTCCTTTCGCCAAGTAATACCATTATTAAGAATATTTCCAGGAGTAGAATTTACTACTTGAAGTATTACCTTTGATGGAATTATTCTTAAATAAAATTCCCTTTAAATGCTTAGTTTTTCACCCTTCCCCCAAAAGATCCCAAAACACACAGATGAAAAGTTACATGCTCATCTTTATCACAAGCAGTATGGTAAATACTTAATTGTTTAGCTGAATTTCCTACTACTTCTGCCAGCTTCTATTTACTGAGAGAACAGTCCAATACTACATAGAGTTTGTTTTACAGCTCTTAATTCCAGGCCAGATCTTCAAACTGAAGCTTATGATTTTACAGGCTGACTCCGTTTCTGTTTGAAGAAAATACTGTTTTTATTAAATACTAAAGAGAAATTGGTTTCCATGTGCTGCAGCTGCTGGAGGAAAAGGGACTGTTTGCATCCCCGGTTCTTACTATTTAAATTCTAGAACTGACTTTTTATTCCTTGCTCTTGTTGATTGTAGCTCAAACAACCACCTTTTGCCTAATTCTGTGATTTAGAAGCATTACAGTGCCTTGTAGGTTCTGCTGCAAGATCTGCAGACCAGATGGAATCACTTGTGCACTGCAAGGTGGTTCACAGTGCTTTATTTGTGCATATTCAACTTTTGATTAAGGTACAGGATTTTTTCTCTTTGCTTGCTTTACTTCATAGCTGTTCGCTGTGTTCTAAAACGATTTTCTCTTACCCATAATGACAGTGAAAGGGAGGGAAGAGAGCGCAAGAAGGACAAACAGCATATGAAACGGAAAAAAGAGTCAGACTTACCCTCAGCTATTCTACAGACCAGTGGAGTGTCAGAATTTACGAAAAAAAGAAGTAAACTAGTTCTTCCTGCTCCTCAGGTATGCTGTTCACTGACCAGTAAACAACTTTTCTGAATTGTCAAGTAGATCTCATGGTTGTGTTTTATCTTACTATGCCTTGGAATTCTCTCTTTGAAAGATCTCTGATTCAGAACTTGAGGAAGTTGTAAAAGTGGGCCAGGCGAGTGAAATTGCACGCCAGACTGCTGAGGAATCTGGAATTACAAATTCAGCTTCCAGCACTCTTCTGTCTGAATATAGTGTGACCAACAACAGCATAGCACTAAGGACTCCCAAAACTCCAGCTGCACAGGACAGGATTCTACAGGTAGAGTATAAATGTACAGAACAGACTTTTGGGTTTGTTGCAATGCTCAACCAAACAGGTGTAAGCGTCACAGAAAGATTCCTCAGATTATGTGCAGTTACTGTAGTTTGGACTGACACATGATCTCCAGGACCCACTAAATGATGTAGAAGCAGATCCACTTCTAACTGGTCTGTGCTTGTCATGCTTAAGAACACTTTGATTCTGTTGTTTGCGTTTTTTTTTTTTGTTTTGTTTTGTTTTGTTTTTTGATATTATATATTGTGTGCAGCTTAACATTAAGCATTCTCCTGATGTCTTACATAATTTCTGCTTATACTGGGTACCTGTTAGCATGGAAGATGTACATGGTTTTCATGTCCTTAGAACAGTGTCTTTCATGTTGTTCCTACTTAGTTTTGCTGTAAAGCTTTTATTTCACTTGAGTAATTAACTACAGTAATGCAAGAATATTTTCTTGGCAGTCTCTTTGCTTAAAACCACTTAAGACAGAGATCAAAGCCTACCTTTGCAACTTCGAAATTCCATCTGTATTTTACTCTATATTTCAGCAGTTTCATGATAAGAGAAAAGACAGTTTCTGACTCTACAGATCATGACCTAAGTCTCTGTGCAGTGTTTTCAGGAATGGTCACATCCATCTTCAGATGGAATACTCTGACATCACATGTGTGTCATTATTATACATATACGCAGTGTCCTGTAAATATCAGCTGCTATGTGCAGTAGTTTCACTATCTTAGTTAATTTTCAGTGTAAAAAGGAAAAATAGAACAAATAAATGTTCTTAAAACCCCTAATTGAGTCTTAGACAAAAAATCTGAATACTGAACGTATCTTTTGGAACATTGTCTTTGAAGTGCAATTCAGATAAAGCTTCATTGAGTTTTGGAATGCAAGTGTGCTGTTCCCTCTGAAAATCAGGATCCTTAGGATCTTGACTTACTGCTAAATCTTGCAGACTTACAGAATCTGGCAAGGTGAAGGAATTTGAAATGTGAAGTAATTCACTCACTTTTGCAACTCCAGTTTATTGTGTATTTTACTGGGAATAGGGGTCGAAGTACTTTTCAGTGGAACAGTAGGATTTGTAAATGTGTGGATGCCTAAAGATAGGAAGTGTTAAACATTTTCCACAAACTGATTGTTTATCAAATAACTTAGGCTGTTGGTGCTGCTACTGTTACACATGCATAGTAGAATGTGACTGTAGAAGTCTTGGTGATGTATAGTTTGTGTTGTCTGTTACACAGGAAGCCCAGAATTTGATGGCTCTCACAAACGTTGATACTCCCCTGAAAGGAGGTCTTAACACTCCCTTGCATGAAAGTGACTTTTCAGGAGTAACACCGCAGAAGCAGATTGTTCAGACTCCAAATACCGTGCTTTCCACACCGTTCAGGTAAAGCAGACTCTTTTCTAGTGGGTACTTTGCTGGGTAGGTATCTACTGGAGGTAGAGCAGTTTGCAGCGTGTGATGGTCAGGGCTTTGAAACAAACCTTAACTTGCTTTTATGTCAAGCCCATGATGTACAGCTTTCTCCTTCTTCTGTGTCTCTGTCTAAATTTTACAGCAGATACTGTATACAGTCTAAATTTTATAGCAGATACTGGAGCTTTGGCCTAAAATGAGGACTTCTGTGATCAGGAGCGATAAAAGTTATTCTGATGTAATACAAAAGTACAGACAGTAGGATGGACTGTGATTCTGTATGTGGATCCTAGCTTTTCCAAAGTATTGCCACTGAGCCAAAGGTGTGGGAGGTCTCTTAGCCAAACCCACACGGAATTTTTGAAGACGGAGCAAATGTTTTGTAAGCCATATATATGTACAAAATAAAATATTTCTGATATTGCCAGTCTAAATAGCAGGGAATTCCTGATTTAACTCTTACCATGGTCCTGAATAAATACCTATCCCATGAAAGCCAGATACCATACAACTAAAAACCATCACACGTACATTTTGCCTGTCTATCTCTTAGGTACTAATTTTACTTGTATCATGCTAGTAGGAAAAACAGAGAATGAAATAAAAAGGACCTTTATAGCGGCTTTTCAAAAGCAGCTTTCTTTTGTTGTTCAAAACCTGTATGTAAAAGCCCTGTTCTTTTAATTGGATTTGGGCAAGTGAATCCTTTCCTGGAGATCTCTTGGCATCGCTGTGGTGCAGAATGAATATAGAATTTGGCCTGGACTGATCTGTCCCTTTGCTAAGGTGATTTGGTTTTAAAAATGTAAAAACGTTCTAATCTTGTAGTTTGGTTGGTTCGATTTTTTTTTTTAGCGATTTTTTTTTTCAGATTCTGAAGTTCAGACTTGAACATGTCATTATTGTAGTTATGTATCCACTTGGCTTGCTCGAGCAGAGAGGAAAAATAAACCCATTAAGTGGTTAAAAAAAAAGAGAAGCCACAGCTTTGTAAGGAAGCAGCATAGTGAAGCAGAACCATCTTATTTAGGTGAAAAGTGCAAATATTTAAGTACAGCTCTTTTTTTCCTGTGGTGATAAGAAATTTGTAGTATTTTTGGTGCAGGCTTTTTATGGAATTTGTTTTTCTTTTTTTTTTTTTGCTTTGTTTTAGGTTTTTTCACATCCTAGTTACAGAATTTTCTTTAAAATTTTAAGCTAAAAATTGTAACAGTTTTAAACATGGTATGGAGCTGAGACTAGAAAAAAACAACCTGCTCACGTGGAACTTGTTTCTTTTGGAAAGTCAGCATAATTTTTTTTCTGTAGTGCGATCAACACTACAGAAAGGTCAGGTTGGAAGGGCCTATGAAAGGTCAAGTTGGAAGGGGCTCTGAGCAACCTGATCTAAAGATGTACCTGCTCACTGCAGGGTGATTGGACTAGATGACCTTTAAAGTTTCCTTCCAACCCAGAACATTCCAGCGTTCCTTCCAACACAGAACATTCTGTGATTCTACGAAATATTAATTTGAAATCATAAAAGTTAATATTTGCAGGACAACACCCACAGACAACAGCAAAATTGTTGTTTATATTTGTTACTCTGAATAAGAATTCCAGAAAATCTATGAACAACCTCAAGGAGGAGGAAAAGTATCATGTATTTCTGGCAGACATGCCCAGTAGATAAGACACTGTTGTGTCCCTTAGAAGAGGACAAATAACGTGTGTCAGGCCATGCTATATACAGTTGTGTTTGACCAGCATTATGGTATCCTACTGGTACTAGAGAATTACAGTAACTACTAGTGGAAATTATATACAACATCACCATGTCTAGTCTATTTCTGCCAAGGTTGTTCTTTATGACACTGAATCCCAGCATAGTGAGGACTGAAAAGGGACCTCTGGAGTTCATGTAGCCCAGATCTCCAGTAGTCCAATCCCTTTGGCACAGGAATGTGTCCAGATGGGTTTGGAATCTCTCCGGATGAGAGTCCACAGCCTCTGTGGGCAACCTGTTCCAGTGCTCTGACAGCCTGAAAATAGTACTGAACACATACTGATAGAAAATTTCCTTAAGCGCAGATGAGTACCATGATGTAAGCTTCTTTCTAAGAGCTTGTCCTCTTCCTGAACTTATCTCAAAGAAAATGTTTAGCAATATTTTATCAGTCTATTACTACATCACTGTCTAAACCCTCATTTTAGTTTGCAACAGAAGACTTGTGACTGTATCTGTGATTGTGATATCCAAGACAGAGTCTGCATGCCTTTTGCATAGTAGGTTATTGGCATAAAGAACAATATTTCTTCCCGGTCTAGAGGAGAACTAATCGAGGCCCGTAAAATCTAAGACTTAATCTGTTTTGCTGTACCTTAGGTGCTCAGAATTAGTTAATATAATGCAATTACTCCTACAATAATTAGTGAAAGCAAAGATTCATTCAATTGTTAGATGAGACAGTAGTTAAGTCAGATGAATTCAAAGTGAATAGCTTGCCACAGGTGGCAGATAAAGGAGAGCTTGCAATTAAATCGTAGTTACGGTATCCCATAATAATGCCTGATGACTGAATCATCTCTCAAAAGTAGCAGTGGGAGTTTGTGTGGATCTACTTCCTGAAACTTCTTAACATACTAATTGCCTAGATTTTGAGTTTACAGGTTGAAATTATATTTTTGGGGAGGATTCATCTAATTGTATATTGCAGGTTTGCTGCCTACCAAGGGAAAAATTAAGTTCGTTTTTCTTAATGTTACTTATATAACTTTTTTCAGTATTCAGACTTTTGGAAGTAGAGCTCTTTAGAAAGAAAATAAATTACTATATCCACACTTTCCCTAGAACACCTTCCCACGGACCAGAAGGCTTAACCCCTCGTGGGGGACTAACTCCTAAACCTGTGGTTGGTACAACTCCTGGTAGAACTCCATTGCGTGATAAACTGAACATCAACCCTGAAGAGGGAATGGCAGATTACAGTGACCCATCTTATGCAAAACAAATGGTAAGAAGTGCTTAAGAAGTGGCGCTCTGTTAATTTCCAGGATTTTTAATTCTCATCTCGTGAACAGAATTTTATGTTATAGTAAAAGCAGGTAGTATTTCTACTGCTTATCTACACATTTGTACTCGCCATTTGATAAAAATCCAATCTTTCAACTTAGAATGACATTCAGTCTACTCAGTAAAAGCAGTCAAAAGCTATTTGTTAGAGACAAAGTTAAGTTTCTACTTGTGGATTTGAAGCCAAGCAGGAAATGTATCTCATGCAAAAATTAATTTTTCTTGCAATCCCATGCAGCCCTCAAATCCTTCATCGTCTTGGTTTCCCGATTTACGTACAGAACCTTTTAATCAGACTGTAGCATTGACAACATTGAGCTAAAGGAGTTTAACTTTTGCCATTAGAAACTTGGTTTTGAAATGTCCAGTAATCTGAGTCCCATCTAGACACTTCTGTCACCTTTGGCAACAGATGATTTCATTCTTTAGAGACTCAACCAGATGTACCTGGCCAATTAGATGTGCTATGTAAGAGCATATACCTAATAGGTAGCACCTTCGAAGCTCCTTTGATGTGGTTGATTCTGCAGCCCTAACTGTTGCTTTGGATATTTCCCACTGACATTTTTCTTTTTGGGCTAGGTAAGGCTATCCACGTGAAGTTTTTTGGCATGTTCTTGTGAAAATAATTCTTCTAGACAAGAATTTCAGAAATCTTAGCTTGAAGGACAAGATGTATTTGATGTCCGTATACTTACTTGGGTTCTGTCTTAGCCATTTTATTGCAAACTGACCTTTTTGTGATAGCAGGAAAACAGGCTTCAGTTTCTTGATGGACTCCACTGATTTCCAGTTCTGGTGCTGTTTGCTTCTGTAGTACTGTGCCACAATCTCCAGATTTATGAGCAACTGCAAGGAGAAAAGTTCCAATTAGACTTGCAGGCACCCCTGTGTCCATTGTCAGTGTGGGCACCTTTTTACATGTTTTCAATTTCTTGTAAGGTATTTGTGTGAATCTCTCCTGTTGTATTGAGTGGGTCCAGTGACTGGAACCTCTCTGATATGAGGAAAGGCTTGAGAGAATTAGAGTTGCTCAGATTAGAGAAGAGAAGGTTTTTGAGAAGACCGTATTGTGGCCTTTCCATACTTAAAGGAAAGCTGTCAGAGAGATGAGGACAATCAGGATGGTGAAACAACAGATCAAATTACCCAGGGAGGTGGTAGTAGCCCCATCCATGCAAACATTCCAGGTCAGATTGAATGGGGCTCTGAGCAATATCATTGTTGAAGATGTCCTCACCTATTGAAGGGAGTTGGGCTAGACAATCTTCAATGGTCCCTTCCCACCCAAACTGTTGTTGATTCTACCAGGGAGTGTCGGTGCCATGATGGTTTTTTATGTGTGTATGTTTCAGTCTGATTAAAGATTTAATTTGGTACATTTTAAAGGTGTCTGTAGTTTGTCAGTGTCAGAGTTTGTGCTTCACAGTGTCTCAACTTTGGGGTAGTGGTCTGTAAGCCAGCTTGCATTAGTAATGTGCCTGTTTTGTCAACCTTCAGAGGTTTTGTTTCAGCTGGCGTTGCAGCAGGTGAGGATGGCCAGAGGATACTAGTTGTGTGTTCATCACATCTATTAATGTAGCTGAAGTCTGATCGTGTAACACCTTAGCACAAGAATCCAGAATATGCACTAACAGCATCTTGCTCTTACTTCAACAGGAGAGAGAGTCCCGTGAACACCTGCGCCTTGGCCTTATGGCCCTTCCTGCTCCAAAGAACGACTTTGAGATTGTTTTACCTGAAAATGCAGAAAAAGAACTTGAGGAACATGAAGTAGATGAAACCTTTGTAGAAGACGCTGCTGATATAGATGCCCGCAAGCAGGTAGGTTTGTGGGATGTGAGCAGTACTTATTCTTTAAGTATTTTCCTTTTATGGTTCACATAGTTTCATCCCTGTCTCTGGAAATGTTATAACTTCAGGGTAACAAAGGAAAATGTGCCTGTTCTTTGTGCTGCCACCAGTGTGTGCATGCACAGAGGCTAAGTCTGTTGTCTTTGTGGATCTTTTCTCTTAATTTGTTTATGTAATGTATCACATCATTCTCTGTGAAGAAACCTGCAAGAGTGTGTCTGTTGTACCTGTGTTTGTCCCTTAAAAGGTAAAAATATAATTAAAAGTATTTTTCTACAGAGGCACATCCTTGATTTTTAAATATGTGAGAATTGTGAGTTTGGGTTTTTTTCAGTTTCAGGCTATTTCCCAAAGTTAAGAGCTGCTGTTTGTGAAATATTAAGACAAATGTATATACAAATCCAGGCAAATGGGTAGCACACAGATAGAAATAGGCTATGCAGTAAATTGGTCCCTTTTGTACGCCTTCTGCCACAGGATTACCCAGACAGCCAAGTTGTTAATAGGTCCTTGAGTGTTTTATTTCACAATCAAGGAAGGCCAGATAAAGTCTTGGCTTAAATTCTATTGCTTAAATAGCCATACTGGCCACTAATTAGAGGCACTCCAGATTTTTCTGTTTATAAGAACAGTCTCTTTTCCATTTCTTGCTTATCCTAATTTTGTGATGCAAATCCCTTTTTTGTTGCCTACCTTCAAATGGTGGGATTTTTTTGAGTTCAGAGGAGTTTTTTTCCAATTTCTCTCTTTGACAAGGGAACAAAATATTTTTTTAAAAAATCCTGTGCTCTGATATCTTCTAATTTGAAGAATTTGATTCCACAGTATCCTACAACTTGATATCTGATTCATGGTGTCCCATTTAGGAAGGAACACATCATGTATATATATCTACATGTCTTGTGCATACACACCCTAATGCAATGTATGTAGAATAGAGACAAGAATTTGGCTTGTCATAGAAGAGAATAGCATACTGCCTATCAAATGATGCTGTGACATAGCTGGAATTAGAATATTGGATCTCTGTCATCATCCCTGAAAGTGGAATATAAAGAGATTGTGTCATGTTTTTACACATTTTTGCAAGTATTGTTTTAGTAAAGAAGTTACTTTATGTCATTGAAGAGGACAAATTGAGTCCTGGCTGCAAATTTAAGAGTCTGTCTTTTCCTGTTGGATTTTGTCTGGAGAATTAGAGCAGTTTTCAGACTTAATGTGAAGAAACTGCAAAGCATGAAGTCTACTGGGATTGAGGCCACAGGATAGTGTTGACCCTGAAAATGACTTTTTTAGGATCTCTCTTCTCTTAGTCTGCTATGCTCTTCCTGTTTACTTTAGAAGCATCAGATTATTTGGCTCTGTCTTCATAACATGAAGTCTTTAAGGAATCTTTGCTACAGTAATCAATTAGTTTTTATATCATGTACATTTCTGTATGTGACACTTGGCTCATTTGTCTAGGCTCTCCGAGAAGCAGAGCGTGCAAAGGAGCTGAAGAGGATGCACAAAGCGGTTCAGAAGAATCTACCACGGCCCTCAGAAGTGAGTGGAAGTGAGATTAACTTTTAAGAAAAAAAGATAGAAAGGTTTTAACTGTTAGAGGAGGAATTACAGTCTGAGTGTACCACTAGAGGACAAAACTTCTGTTTGAAGATGCTGATTTCAACATTATGAGAAACTTTCACAGCGAAATTTTTGTGAGGTATTCCTATAAGCACAAATGAAAGCACAGTTGGGTGCTGGAGTATATGTGTCATGCTGCAAGGGATTTTGGCACCTGTTCTGCATGGTTTACCGGATACATAATACTCATGCTTTGTGAAAGTTTATGCATTTAATGTGATCTTTAGTGTGTATGATGTTAATGAACTTTTTTTTTGTTTGTTTGTTTCTGGGCAGGTTAATGAAACAATATTGAGACCCTTAAATGTAGAACCACCTCTAACAGACCTGCAGAAAAGTGAAGAGCTGATAAAGAAAGAAATGATTACTATGCTTCATTTTGATCTTCTACACCACCCATTTGGAGACCTGTCTAGCAGTAAGAAAGGGAAGGGCCCAGGATTTGGAAGCAACAATGCAGAACATATGGCTTACTTGGAACAAAATCCTTACGAGAAGTTCTCCAAAGAGGATCTCAAGAAGGTGAGGTTATATGGGCTAATTACAGACACCTGATGTCTCCTTCCTTGTGGTCCTGTGATCTTGTTTGAAAAACAAAAGTGGAGTCAAGCTTGCACAGAATTTAGTTGGGAGATCTCAAGAAGGTTGTGTGAAGAGCTGTGAGGACAGTTTAAGTGCACATTCTCTTTCTGCGGGCTAATGTTAATCTGGGCACTTGGCAGAATAATGAGGATTCTGTTTGTCTGGAGGTGACATCTTTTAGATATGATCTTCAATGCATTGTGATTGCTTATCATTTTAAGTAAGGGCTGTTTCTGGAGATTGACATTGCATCACTGAGACTTTAATTAGGTGTGATACCTTCTGCCTGTGTACTGCCTCAGAATCACTAAGCATTTTTTTCATAGCAGTGCAGATTAAGTGTGACAGTGATAGCTGTCTTCTAATTTGGAACAGCAAATCAAATTCTTGAATTGTGCTTGTTAAGCTGTACTAATGCATAGTCTGCTATGATGTGGCAAGGAGTAAGGTTAAAAAGCTCTGAGCAGGCAGAATTAGCAGCTGCTAGATGAAGTGAGTGGGGCATCTGGGCACTTGCTCCTGTTCTCCATTGTCATCCCAAATCAAACAGCTAAGGGTTCTGGTTTGGGTTGTTAGTTTATATAAGCAGCTACGGATGTTGCCTTTTGCTGTCAAATGACATATGGACAGTTCAGGCACAGTGCTGTGCTTAGCTATTTGCAAGAGTTTTACTTGCGAAGCCGTGCCAGTAACCTTTGCCCAGACACTTTACATGATTAAAAATCAGTGCAAAGGACAAAATCATGTGTCATCAAGTCATCTACTTTATGCAGACTCCTGCTATCTGAGACTTGCATTCTGACAATAGTTGTGGTATCTCTGCACCTAAATCTTGTATTAAAGTGATTCTAAAAATACACAGGCAGATTTTAAATCCATCTGCTTGACCAATGAATCAAGAGCCTAAAATGGGAAGCACTGAACAGTATGTACTTCCAATTTGCTGTTAAATGAAAAATTATACTCAAAGATTTCTGAGCACAAGTTAAACATGGAAAATACAGTTAGATCATGAAATTTCACTACCCTGCCAGTGTCAGATTGTTCCTTTAGGAACGTTCTCTTGAGTGCTTTCTCTGGTTGTTTTGCATTGCAACGAGAATTGGGTTTTCTATCACTTCCCTCAGAGACCATTAAACAGTCCAGTAGTTTTGTCTGGAAACTTTCTTCAGAGTCACTGGAAATTTTGTGTCCTAACACACAGCCAGAAATCTTTTGCTTCCTTCCTCCTGCTTGCTTTCTAACATTCAATGTATTTTCCCTCTTTGTCTTTGGTTGAGGTAAATGATCTTCAGAGGTTCCTTCCAACCCTCACCATTCTGTGATAACTAATGAACTCCAGATTGACAAAGATAGCTTAGTTTTTCATTGGAAGGATCTGAGTGTCTGTGTAGTTTAGAAGGCCAGGCTCTTTGTCAGGAAGAGTTCTGATAGCAACTCTTTTCACTGTAAGTTACATTTTTAAACTAAGCGGGAAACAGCAGAATGCCTGTATCTCACTAGTTGCTAGCTCTATGAACAGAATGCATGTTCTTTAAAGTCAAGAGTATAATTTCCTGAAGCGAAGCTTATACAGCTCACCCATTAATATTTAGTGGACTATCCAGGTTGCATGGAGAAGGGCAAAAAAATGGAAATGGAAAGTGATTTTTGTCTCATAGAATAGCTGCTTTTGTCTGCATAGTTTTCCCTCCCCTCAAGGTCCTTTTATCTCTTTTCCTATGCAGCAAGATGAAGTACCTAACTGTGCTGCAGTTTTCATTAATTACAGCAGAGTGATGTCAGGTTTGTCCAAATTACATAAAATGTGGGATAGTTGTGTTGTGAGCAGCCTTCTACCCTAGGTTCCATTTGTAATTCACAACATCTGTGTTAGATTTCATAGTTAACTTAACCTGCTGGTGAGCTTTTAGTATAAAAAGAGAAACTGCCCTCACAAATTGTGCACTGAAGGATTGAAAAGAGGAATTTTCTTGTATCTTCTGTATTATAACTGCAATATAATTCTCATCATTTCCTACAGGCACAAGATCTACTGGCACAAGAGATGGAAGTGGTAAAGCAAGGAATGGGACATGGAGAGCTCTCCAGTGAAGCTTATAACCAGGTGTGGGAAGAGTGTTACAGCCAGGTGTTGTACCTGCCTGGACAGAGTCGCTACACAAGAGCTAACTTGGCCAGCAAAAAAGATCGGATAGAGTCACTTGAAAAGAGGCTTGAGGTCAGTGTCTCTTTGTTCTGCTTTTTGCACCTGCTTCTTTTTTAAAATGTTTCTCCCTGTGTTTCTTTTTTTCTGTGTAGGAGTTACAGGTTACCCTCTAAATCACTTAGGCCTTTTGGTGGGGTTCTTTTGAAAAGGTTGAAGATTTTCCTGGGGAACTCATTGATGTTCTTAAGGTCTTCAAATCAGTTTCTCTCATCCTCCTCCCTTAGGATATCCCTAGAATACTGCAAGGTGGTTTCTCTTTGTTCTATTAGCTGAAACACTACTCATTTCACCTACTTTATTCTCAACTGGAAAGAACGTCAGGTTCTGCTCTCTCTTAATTCCATCCGAACTATTTATTGTTTTCTTCATCTCTATTATTAGTGGATCAAATAGATGATATAGTTTAGCACCTCATCCCTGAGAACAGCCAGTGTGAGATACTGAAGAGGAATATGCTTAAAAAAAAAGTTTCTGTCCCAAAACTCTTTTCAAATTCTCTTTCCAACTTAAGATTTGTTTTCTGGTTTAATACTGCATACATGAAGGTCCAGATAGTCCTCAGTTCTTGCCAAACTGACATCTTCTGGCAATTCCAGTGATTCCCTCTACCAGAGAGAACAATGGATGTTTGTGATCCTTTCCACTTTATCAGGAAATAGTACAGCTTCCTTGTGAGTGCATTTAAAACTCGAATTTCAAGTTTGCTGTTGCGTATTTCTGGAACTAATGTTTTCCGCAAGTACCAAATGCCAGAATTCAGCTAGCAACATTTCACTAATGGATCTACATGCAGTTTTGAGTACTGCAGCAGGGCATTGGCACCAAGGGACCAGGAACTAAAGTACATCTCTTTTGAGCCAGCTGTAAAGTACAGCATTTGCCGCTGTTCTGTTGTGACAGGACAAAGGGTGATGGTTTTAACCTACAAGAGGGTAGATTTGAATAGATACAAAGAAGACGTTTTTGACATTGAGGGTGGTGAAACACTGTCCCAGGTTACCTAGAGAGGTGGCAGATGCCCCATCCCTGGAAACATTCCAGATTGGACTGAATGGCGTTCTGAGCAGCCTGATGTAGTTTGAAAATGGCCCTGCTCACTGCAGGGGTGTTAGACTAGATTATCTTTAAAGGCTTTTCCAACCCAAAACAGTCTGAGTCTTACAATTTTTGCCTGAAAGTCTCTAAATTATACAGGCATCAGATGCTATTTTTCCATGCTAAAAGGAATTTTGAAAGGAATAAAATCTGTATTTGAAGTCAGTATACTTGCTGTTGCTAGTAGTAAGCCTCAAAGTTACTGACACTGAAGTGACAGGCTGAATTTTCACATGATTCACACATGCCATCTACAACATGAATGTGTGTTTGTGAAGTCCATCAGTCCAGAATGTCACCCAGATGTATACATCTTTGCTGTTGGTCATGACCTTGGGCCAGGAGCAATTCAGCTGCCGGTAGCCCAGTAGCCAAGAGGTTCAGCTGTAATGCCAGAGTACTTGTCATGCTGCACTTCCCCAGCAGAGAGCACCGTTGCTCTGCCTATCGCTGGCGCCTCTGCTCTGTTTTCACAAAATAAGAATCAGAGCACAGCAACAGCCGGCTTGCATGGCAGCAGGGGCTGTGCTGCCATCAAACCTGCACTCTGAGGGCTATATCTAATCTGTGTACTTTTGAAATTTAAATATCTCATGTTCAGAACTGTGTTAGAAGTGCATTATTCTTTTTTTAAAGTTGCAAAGTCAGACAGTTGGTGGTAGGAAATGCACAAACAGCCTTATTCTGGCCTATGCATTTGCATTTTGAGACAGTCTTTAATTTCATGATGACACAGCCTAGTTTTTCCACAGACTTCTTAACTGCACAGCGCGGATGATACTTGCTTAATGAGTAGCTGTTGAATATTTTGTTTTCTCTTTTATTGTTCAGTGTGTGGTCCTGTGCCTTCTGCTGTGCACTGTCTGCAGTCTAAATTGGTTACTTCTGTGTGGGCTTTCTTGTGATTTTTGCTTGTCTCCTCCCAGTATTTGAATGAGTAGTTGGTGGTGTCCTTATTAAGGATATTGAAGGAAAGTAAGTAGGGTGGCATCATCCATTCATCAAACTCCTGTTGCTTTCATTTGTTCTGTAAGTGCTCCTTCTCTGTAGTCACGAGAAGGAAGCAAAATCACCCAGGAAGCAAAATACAGGTCAGATATCTTGCCAAGAGCAAAAATTTGGTTTCATTTGCTACCACCATTCCCTGGGGCTCTGTGGAAGACGGTTAACAAAATCCAACTCAGATTGTGTCTACAGTCACTTGCTCCAGTCATGTGACTCCTTGTCTTGGCTGTTGTAGCTGCATCTTTTCAGATGAGCTGAGAGCTTGGAGTGCCGCTAGACAAGGGTTGCTGCTTGGTGCACTTAAAGAGAGAGAACAAGCTTCTGTAAATGTTTAAAATAACCACCTCCACCCGCAGTGCAGTCAGGCACCCAGGACCAGCACAGCTTGCTATGCCCCAGAGCTGCAGATGCAGTGGAAGTACTGTGCTGCCTGTCACAGCTCAGTGTTGTGTGCAGGTGGATTCTGTGCAGAGTTAACTTGCAGCTGAAAATCTCTCAAAAGTGTGTGCAAAGTGCAGTTTAGTGCAGCTCTGTTGCCTGACCTACTTAAAAGGTCCTGCCTAAAAGATATCCATATACAAGTTTTTTCTAATTATAGGTCACCAGCTGAACATTTTTTAAAATAACAAATAAAAGACATAATGGTTTAATGAACAAACGAATATAAAGTGGAAAAACGACAGCAATTTTTTTGTTCCCTAGCCCATTCTGAGCAATGACAGAACCCACCTTCATGTCAGTGTTTTTTTCAGGGAAAATTGTCTGAAAGCAATATGAGTTGAAATAGATATTTTAATGGGACGTATCAGACAACCTTAATGAAAAGCAGGGATATTAGCTCAGCTTTCAATACCCCAAGATATTTGCGTATACCCTTAAAGTTCTTTGAGAGAAGAGAAGAAACTGTAAAATAAAGTTTGCCAACAGCAGAAACTGATGTTGGTCAGCTTTTTGTGGCTGTTTCCTCCCCTTTGTATAACACTAAGATCAGTAAGAAAAAAAACATGTGAGTTGAGTGATACTTGCTAGAGACCACTGCACATTGCGTAGTCACTGTATAATACTTCCACGTGGGACTGCTAGCATCCTGCAGATCCTGGGGGAAAAAAGCCAACTCTTTGCAGTGCTGTCTTCATTGCTGGGAGATCACTTGATGGATTGATGGTGTGGACAAACAATGTTTTCCTCTAATTGGCCTGTTTTCAGTGCCGGAATGAATTAGTGGTGGCAGACTTTTATCTGTTGATGTGACATCTTTCTGAAATTAATGGTAGTACCACAAACAGATTTATGTTGTTATTGGTGAACTTGAGGAGGCAAAGTGAAGCTGCTGTGGAGACCTTCTGTTTTGCTAGATATGATGTCCATGGATCAGCAGTGGTAAGGAATAACCTGGCAATAGTGTTACTATTGGATGTACTGCATTAGTAATACTTTTTTTTTCTTTCTTTGAGGGTACACAGGAAGTTCCACCTAAACATAAGGGAAAACTTTCTTACTCTGAGGGTGCTGGAGCATTGGAACAGGCTGTGCAGAGGAGTTGTGGAGTTTCCTTCTCTGCAGACTTTCAAAACCACCTGGATGCTCTAGGTGACCCTGATTTAGCTGGAGGGTTGGACTAGATGATCCCCTGAGGTTCCTTCCATCCCCCACAATCCTGCGATACTGGTAGAATTTTCTGATCTTTCTAGTTTTCATGCTTCTAAACCTGCAGTCTTTCTTGGATTTTCAGAAGTGCTGTTACTGAGAAAACACCTGGGAAACAGAAGAGAATTTATGAGTCTCGCAATAGAAAAATTACTCGTAAACCTGAAATGTGGTGGCATCTCTGTGTAGTCTGCTTTTATGATCATGTACATTAATTGATACTGCTTTATTGCCTTTGTGGAATATATTTTTTAAAATAAGATCTGTTGGGAATGCAGCCAGTACTACAGGGTTCCATCTGAGAGTTACTGGTGATCTTCATTGTCAAGCTGTTCAGAATCATGGTGGTTATTCAATACCACTATTGCAGTGTCTAATCTCTACGTAATGTACAGTTGATCATCAGAGTACATGTATTTAGTGTAGCAGTTTTGGAGGGTATATACTTCTGAGTATCACAGATCTATGGCAGATCCCTCAGGAATTGTCTTTCCCAGTGTGTGAGAACACTTTCCTCCTTTACCAGAGTGGTTACTGTGCAGTTTGTGCTATAGCTGGGATACTCCAGCATTTTAGCTTGCTCCAGAAAAGGATGATGCTACTTATTTTTTTCCAGCTGCCTTGTGCTGTTACCTCTGACCTTGTATGAGTGCTCTTACAACTCTGTGGTGATCTGGTTCAATTCATTGAATTGGCAGAAAGTTAATTGTTTTTAGATGAAGCAGCAGGCCTCTTTCCCTGGTAGCCAGATACCAGATCAGTTTAGCTATATCATGTCTTTGCTTGCAGAACTTTGGAATGCTTATGAGATCCACAATGAAGGTAGCCCATAACCTATAACGAGGAGAGCAATAAATGTTTTTGTATTGCCAAGGATAACTTAGGTCTCCACTAAGGAAAAATGCATTGGGGAAGGTAAGTGGATTTAGTAAAAAATCTAATTTTCTTTGTAGTGCAGATGAATATTAATTGCCTGTTTCTGAGCAAATCCTTTGAGTTAAGATTTGATACATCTCGTTTTAACCTCCTAACTAAAACAAAACTGCAGTTGCCTTAGGCTCCCTTTGTTTTTCTGATAGATACAAGGCACCTCCTTAGAGAAGCTTGGCCCCTTTTAAGAGTTGAATTTCCCTCTCTAGTTTCTTATTTTTGTTTTTAATACAGAGACATCTAGAGCATCTGAGATCAATGGAGCAAAACTTAATGTCTCCGTTGGTTCTTCTCTCCCTGGAAAAGTATCATCTACCTTATTGATCTCCGTGGTTTTGTTTGTGAAGCACTTGATCTGTGACTGAAAATCACTATCTAAAATTGCTAAGTCTTTAAGTGCACTTGTAGTGCCTGGAAAGTAGTTGTCTTTTCCTTTTACAGCTTGTTGAGTTGAGCTAGAGCTTTGTATTTTTTCATGTTCGAGGTCTGGAAAAAACCTCAGAGTTCACGGGCCTTTTCACGAATTGCATTCTTGTTTTTTCCACAAATTACATTTGCAGTTAGGAGCTTCCCACCCTGAAATCTTCATCACCATGAACGAGAAGGAGGAAGCAGATCTAGTTTTATTCAGATGTAACTAGTCAACTCTTAAAGCAGTGATACTTCTGAGACTGGCAGTTGAGCAGCTTTGGGAAACTATGCTTTTACTGTTTGAAAGTTATTTTCAAGGGAAAATGCTACTAGTTAACTTTGTATCAGTTCTCTTTCTATTGACTTAACTTTGGGACATTTGGAAGGGAGCAGATGAATGCCAGTAAGAGGATTCTTTGTATTCTTATTTCTGTGATCTTGCCTATGGGTGTTGAAACTAAGGCCATAATTTTGAGGGGGCTGGATAACTTTTTCTGTAGAGAGTGAGTCTTCTTCTGCATGTTTTTAGTCCAGGCTGTGCCAGAACATTGGAAATGAGCAATGAAAAAGGTCTTTAAAAATAAGCTTAGACTGCACATAGGATTTTTTTTTTCTTTTTTTCTTCCTCATAATATGTGGGAGTTAGTTTTTTTTTCTCTTCTGTCTAAAACCATTGACTTCCGCTGTGGTGGCTGGTGAAATCAGTTTTCATGTTTGGAAATGTAGTTCATAAAGGCAACTTGCATGCTTATAAATAAAGTTCAGCATTGACAAAACTCTTCATTGCAAAAAGTGTTTTCACCCCATCACTGTCAAAAACTGTGTTTGAACAAAGAAAAGTGTATATTGATGTGTCTTTTCTTTGCAAGCCACCTCACGGGCATATCTGTTACTCTGTAAAACCTGTGCTAATTTGAAGCAGTGTTAGAACCTGTGAACGTTGGGCTAGTGTGAGTTGCTGCTCACAAAGTAGATTGTGTGATAGTAGTTGCTTGAATAGAGCATTAGTGACTGCTGCAAGCTCCTCATGTGGCTTCTGTTACTCACTGAGAGGGAATCGGGCCATTTGCTAACTTGCTTATTGCATGAACTTCCCCAAGATTGCTAGCTTCTTATCTGGCAGAGATCAGTCCAGGAGCTCTGGGTTTGCAGTTATGGTTTTTGAAGGCAGTGACACTGCTTGCTGCCATGTTATCTCATCAGGCACAGCAGTAACCCATACTTGCGTGCAGTTAATCAAATCTGTTGTTGCTGTCTGTGATAGTACTGTAACTTTTACTAAGCTCTTCTGAAAACTCCTTACCTTTCCCTGGGGAAAAAAAGTAACTTACTTGTTTTCCTTCTTAAAGTGTAGTCTTCTAGATACGTTTCTACTGTGATTGTGGTATACAGGTATCACCGATAATACTAGTGGTTTTAGAGAAAATTTCCAGATAAAAATATTTGAAGTGGACATTAATGTCATCAGTGTAGATGCTATGAACTTCTGTGGGAACACTTGCTCTTGTTTATACCCTGTACTATCTTTACTCAGTCCTACCAACTCATGTTGCAATATTTGAAGGCAGGTCATTACAATTTCTGACACAGTTCATGTGGAGATTGCTCTTGGGTTATTACTTTTAACTGTGAGTAGAAAGAATAACCTTCTGCAGATCTCAGTAAATTGTCATGATATACGATCTGTATATCAAAGTACGATACAAGAATTTATGTTGCAATCTCCCTATTAAATTGGGGAAAGGTAGCTTTGTATTCTTATGCAAGCTTTGAACACTTGGGCTGGTTTCAGTTGTGAAGTTGCAGTTGCATACCAGTAGTGCCTTAATTTGAGATTTGCCTATGTTTAAATCTTTCCATGAAAAACTTTGTGTGAACCAGACAATTAGAATTCAATCCTACTTTGTCATTTCTTGAAACCTGTACACTTTTTTTGACTGCTGTGATCCTAATCAGCACCTTCTCTTAATGATCCATGTGGCCCCTTGTATGCTGAATAAGCATCATCCTCAGTGTCACAGCAGAGTGCTGAAATAATGTCAAGCCAAGGAGTGTTTTCACTGGTTAGCTGAGCTAATGCTGGTGTTGATATCAGTTTGATAGATTGAGTCCACGTTGTTCTGCACTTTTATTGTTTGCTAGCAGCACCAGGCCTTGGTTTCCAGAAGAGATGACTGTTACCTTTTGCTGACTTGGAGGTAAGAGGCAGACTCTATGGATAGTTTTGCCTGATCAAACTGCAGATGGATGAAACAGTGTTTCAGGAAAATAAAAGAATTCTGTACAAGAGTGTGAAAGTGCAAAATACTAAGTACATCAATTAATGGTTTGTTTGTTTGTTTGTTTAAAAACATAGTATTATAAAGTGCATCATCAAGCTTGTTTGTAAAGGCAGATCACCTAAACATGCACAGGCGATGCCCTGGTGTTACAGCCATTGTCCCTGGAGTGGTTTGAAATTCTGGTGAAACCTGTTTGGTGTAACGAACAGAAAGGTGCCATTTTAGTGTGGTGTTTCATTGCAGCTACTCGGGGTGATAACGCTGATAGGATGCAAGTTCACAAACTCTGCTATTTAACTTAAGCTGATCCAGCTCCTGCCAGGAAATTTTGAGTATGGGAGGGCCGCTTATGGATCTGAGGTGAGGAAGGAAATTATAGTAGTATTTGGAGTAGTCCAGTGTAGGTTCCAAGAGTAACCCATTCAGCTAGTGTAGCTGAAGCTGGCAGAGAATTTCACTGCAGAAGCTAAAGGGCTTTATAATGGTGTCTTGATTCTTCAAGGTCATGGAACAAATTGGTTTACTTTTGACTATGGCTCTGGTAAGAACATGCAGCAGTTTTTTTTCTTCCGTGTGTTTTTTAATCCATCAGGCATAATGAAGAAGATCAATTAGAAGATGAGAGCTTAATGCTGTTTAGGGATTACTAGAAGCTCCACACTGAATGGAAGGAAAACAAAGTGGTTAGTACAGGGATAAATAGCCTTTTGAATTGAGGTGGAGTGTTCTCAGTAGACTAGAGTTAGTGAGGTGAGGAATTGTGAAAATGCAGTTTTGAAGGCATTCAAGCCCTTCCTCAGAGTCAGTTTTTCTTTCCCAGTGGATGTTTGTTCTCATAAGCAATCTTTCCCTGTCCTTTGCTGTCTTTAGTTAAACCTTGTAACTAACTTCTTCCCTTCTTCGTGGGCATAAGAATAGATTGTTTTTTTCACTATGACTTTTGGGATATTTAAAACAGGTTGTTGTATCTTTCTTCGTTTTCTATGTGCTTATTAGATGGAGAAAATACAAACCTCCCTTTTTTTTTTTTCCAGTCTCCTTTTTTTGTATCATGTTTCATAAACCTTTGATTATGTCTGTTGCTCTGTTTTGATTTCTCTTCTTTGGATCGCTAGGGTAGTTTTGAAAATGGAACACAACTCTATTAGGCATGAGGGAAGGCATTTACATAAGAGATTTGGGATGGAGTGAGACTCTCACACTTGCTGTAACATCATATATCATTTTACCCCATGTCCGTACATGCCGTTCTCATTTTGCTATAGCTGGTACAAAAGTCAGTGGAACCAAAGCCAACCAAGGAGCAGTACAAATAACTAAGTAGAGAAGTCTTGCACATGTCTGTACTTTTTCAGGGGGGAAACGGTTGTCAGATTATACTGAAATCTTGTTTCTTGGCTTTAAGCAAATAATGTAGACTACTGTTTAAGCACACCATAACTGCTTGGAATTTTTAGCTTGGTATCTGAGCCTTAAAATTTTATGAAGCTTGAACTAAAATGATATGCAGTTATTGGCATTAATGTAGCAGTCAGCATTTTTTATTAAATAGTATTTGTTACAAAAGTTGAGACCTTCTTTTGACCTTTTTATGAAAGGTCCTAAAATCTTGTAGTTGGAGGAGATGAGGAAAGGTGGTGAGTGTTGATGTTTCTCTGTATAAGCAGAGAAGGAATAAAGGGCTGTTATTTCTGTGTTTAGACACTTGGGAGGCTTTTTCCCCTCCCCCATCCCGCTGTCTTTTTCTTTTTATATCAGTGAAGCCTACTATAATCCAAGTCAGACAAGGAACTGAATAGAAAAGCAGAGGCTTAATAGCATGTATGACAACATAAGGAGCTCTAGTAGTTAAAAACAAGAATTTATGTCCAGAACAATTCTGAAATATCGAGTCATTTCTTAATGTCTGAAAAATTCAGGAGTGTTTAAATAATTGGGATCTGATCTAGATTTGAAGTGACTTTGTTTTTTCTTGGGGAAAACGCTTTATTGTATCTCATACATTAAAACAGTACACACTTAGGGTGGGACTGATTTGCCTAGATGTGATCCTGTGCAACCTGATCTAGGCAAACCTGCTTTAGGCAGGACTAGATGATCCCCAGAGGTCCCTTCCAACCCCTGCCATTCTGTGATTCTGTAATTTGCCTGATCTTAGGTGACGTCTGAAGAAGTAGCAGTCTGTGCTTCTACAGTAGTCAATGAGGAACACTTCAGTGGCATGCCCATTCTTGTTTTGAGGCTGTGGATCAGATGAGCCAGGTCCTGGAGTTGCTGTTTTCTCCCTTGATTGTGGAAGAACTTTTGAGTGACAAGCTCAGACGTTGATGTCTGAAGTAAACCCAACTGAATTCCAACTGAAGTGTGTAAAAGTGTGAGACCAACCCAGTACTGCCACGGCTACTGGTGGTACTTAGAGCATGCAGATAACTCAGGACGTGAAGGCAGTATCATGATCCAGTTTCTTTTCTCTGGTGGAGATAGTGCTTGTAACTGGGTTCCATGTCCTCAGGTACTCAGTGTTTTCCATTTTATTACAAAAGTAGCTTGTTGGTAGACATTCACTCAGGACAGTAGAGTAGTGGAACTTCTCTGAATGGTCCTTTTTGACCTGTTCTAGTAAAGTGACATTCTGATTGAAGTTTCTTTTTGCACCAGGCACACTGTCATCTGTAACGCTGTGAAACAATCTGGGACAACAGATCTTTGTTACGTTAGACCTCTCTTACAGACAGAATTCTGTTTGCCTGTGCATCCATCTCTCTGATGATCTCTAAATGTCAGTGACTCTCAACACACGTTTTTCTTCCAAGAAAAGGTGATTGGGAAATAGTTCGTTTACCACACAGATGCATTTGTTGTTGCAGTAATAGCATATTATTTACCAGGGAAGATATGTAAAGCTTTCATACTCTTCCATCAGAGAGTACCCTCACAAATGCCTAATCTATTTATTTAATTTTCTCTAGATTTAGGTAAATACTGAAAAAGAGGCACCTTTCTGTATGCTTAAAGCAAATTGGGCATTGCTTGAGTCTACATTGCAAACAGACTTTGGAAAACATAGCAGTCTGTCTTTCTCTTCTCAGGAGCAAAGCAGACTGCTCAGTCAAATTTTTCTTTTGCTCCCCCATTAGCATTTGCTCCTTTGACCATTCACTCTGTTTATCTGTGCACCACCTACTAAAACTGTTTTAAATGAGTGAATAAATTGTTAAGAAGTTGGGCATTTTACAGAAACAGGCAGCTCTATCAGGGAGTGTACTTAGTAAGTAGGACAGTGGAAAGGTTGATGAAATGCTGCGATGGCTGCACCAGTCCTAGTGGCTGGGACTATCTGGTTGACTAGTTATCACCTTAAAGGACAGATCAAAGTAGTTCCTTCCCAGTGGACCTTCATTGGTAAAAGTTGATATCTTGGGAAATGTTAGTGTTCAGAACAGAGAAAGGCTTCTGCTTTTGGTTTTGCTTCTGTTTGGTTAATTGATTGGAAGGAATTGTATGGATGCTTACCACCAAAGCTTTGATTTGTAAAGAAACAGTGCAAGGATAGGTGATTTAAGCACTGTGGTTCTGAGTTGAGCTTTTATACTTAAGCACTTAAAAAACTTACATGCTTTTCTTTATCATTGCACTAATACATCTTTAACTGTGGCAAAAAACAACCAGAGGTAGGGACATCTCTAACTAGATCAGGTTTTTCAAAGCTCTGTCCAACCTGACCTGGAACATCTAAATTTGTAATCTGTGCAGCATTCAGTTATTGAGACACTTGAATCCCAGTGGGATTCTGAGATAATCTGACACTAGGAGTGAAGGATCACCGTCTCTTGAGCTTTTGTCATGGCACCTAGTTTCTACTTGAGAGATGATGAGCATATTTAGATATTTTGGTTGTGTGTTTTGTGGTGGTTTTTTTGTTTTGTTTTGTGGGGGTTTGTTTGTTTGTTTGTTTTTTGGTTTTTTGCTTCATTGCTTTAGAAGGAGACAGTACTTGATGTCTCCATGCTTTCCCACCTCTGATTCCAGCATTTGGTCTTAGCCCCTTGTTTTCTGCTGTGAATATCCTGAGAAAGTGCATGCAAATAGGTGATAGGATTTAGTTGCTGTTCGTACAGCCCTTTTTCTGTTCCTTACAGTGCTCCCATACCCCAACATTGCCATTCATTTGCCTCTCTGACTACTCTTAAGTGTTTTTGTTATGGCTCTGCAGCAGAGAGACAGATTCAAAGCTGCCTTAGCATTCCTGATTTCCTTGTTACTTTATGGAATATAATTTAGATGAATCTTGTTGGAACAGGCAGAAGGATTAAAATATATAGCTGTTTTTGCAGGCAAAGCATGTAATTTTGAGACAAATAGACATAGTATCTTTATTTACTTTTCCTTTACTATGGCAAAGAACATCCGTTGTGTAAGGGGGTGTATCATAGCAAGCTATCATGTGTCTTCCCTGTTTAATACTTCAAATAGTAACTCAGCAACTGTGATAATTCCTGTCTAGAAAGCTTGACTTACCTAGTGTGTCGTCACCCCTGTTTTGGCCAGTGGACCCCTGGAATAATGCTTGTATGTTGTAAAGGTTTGAATGCAGAAATCTAGGTGGTTGTAAGATATGCAGTATGATTTGCTAATAGAAATCAAAGAACTCAATCAACTAAACACAAATCCATAGATAATATTTTTAGTAGGTTTTTTATTTAGTTTGTTTTCTCTCTTGACTTTTGGGTTCTTTTGGACAGATAAACAGAGGTCACATGACAACTGAAGCAAAGAGGGCTGCCAAGATGGAGAAAAAGCTGAAGATCTTGCTTGGTGGTTATCAGTCTCGAGCAATGGGCCTCATCAAACAATTGAATGATTTGTGGGACCAAATTGAACAGGCACATCTGGAGCTACGTACTTTTGAGGAACTGAAGAAACATGAAGATGCTGCAATCCCTCGGAGACTGGAGGTGAGATTCCTAAGTGTAATACCTTTGGTCAAATACAGGCACTTTGTGGAAAAGATATTTTTACAGTGCATGGCTTCTGAGGTACACAGTCTGAGTTTATATCAGATTTTTAATAGTCTTTAAATTATACTTTTGGCTATTGCCAGACTCCTGCCATTCACTTCAATATCAAAGAGTCTATGAAATATATGTTAGAAGCTGGGAATAATCTTCTAGTGTGTTTTTTTTTAACTTTATTTTATTTCCTTATGTGGTTTATTTTATTGATCTTCTGCAATGTGAATCAGCATAAGTTCCGTATCTATCTTAATTTGGTTTGCTTTGGGTGTAATTACTGTTAGAATAGGGTAGAGCCAAAACTTCTGTGAAGCCTTCTTTAAAAAATCAGTGGCCTAAATTCCACTATGTACTACAGGAGATTCTCCTGTCTTTTCACATATTTACGGTATTACTCCCTGAGACTAATGGTGTTGTCAGGCTTGCAGATGACCAGACTCTTAGAAACCCGGTAGTGAAAAGCAGTTCTTGTACTGATTTTAACATATAGAAGGCCTTGCTGCAGGATGCAGGGTTTATTTGAAAACTTACTTAAAAAATGTTTTCAGCAAACTCATGGAAGAGGACTCTGTGGAAAAGATATTTTTGTGGAATACTGTTAAAAAAAACCAAAAAAACTGTTAAATACAATGCATTGCTTGTGTCCAGCTTCCAGCTGGAAATCTCTCCTTTTGAAACGTTTGTGATTAACTAGTGCCAGAGAGCCACAACGATGATTAAGGGAGTGGGACATGTCGCTTATGAGGAAAGGCTGAGGGAGCTGGGTCGCTTTAGCTTGGAGGAGACTGGAGGGTGAACTTGTTAATAATAAATATGTGAAGGGCGAGTTTCAGGAGGACAGAGCCAAGCTCTTCTCAATGATATGCAGTGACAGGACAAGGGGCAGTGGTATCTGAAGGGGGCCTACAGGAAGGCTGGGGCGGGACTATTTACAAGGTCTTGTAATGACAGGACGAGGGGCACTGGGTTTCAACTGGCAGAGGGGAGCTTTAGACTAGATGTTAGGAGGAAGTTCTTTACAGTGAGAGTGGTGAGACACTGGAACAGGTTGCCTAGGGCGGTTGGGGCTGCTCCCTCCCTGGGGGGGTTCAAGACCAGGTTGGACGGGCTCGAGTGACCTGTACTAGTGGGAAGTGTCCCTGCCTATGGGTTGGAACTAGATGATCCTTGAGGGCGCTTCCAACCTTACCATTCTATGATTCTATAAGCTGGAGCATAGGAGGCTCCATGAGAACATAAGGAAGAACTTTTTCACTGTGAGAGTGACAAAACACTGGAACAGACTGCCCCAGGGGAGTTGTGGAGTCTTGTTCTCTGGACACTCTGTGACCCACTCTAGGTGATCCTGCTCTGGCTTTTGCAGTCCCTTCCAACCCCTAATGTTCTGAGATTTGGTGTGTGAAAACCTGCATTAAGATATCTGATATTTGAAGTAAGATAACTGTGATTGTTGATACTCTGCACCAACTGTCCATTTTGCATTTCTATTCAAGCTAAGTAATTGTAGGAAGATCTTGTCTCAGTTCTGACTCTTTCCTCTGAAGGAGCTCAAGTACAGCCTTTGAGAAAGATCTTTGTGGGTGCAAGCATTGGGAAAACTAACTGGTTGCTTACTTACTTTTTCCTTACAGTGTCTGAAGGAAGATGTGCAGCGACAGCAGGAAAGAGAAAAAGAGCTCCAGCAAAGATTCGCTGACTTCATGTTGGATAAAGAGACTTTTCAAGCAAAGTATTAGAGCACAAAATTCCATTTGTCACCGATGTAACGTTTTTTAAAGTGTGCAAATACTTCTCCAGCAGCTTTTGCCATCATTGCAGAAATGAAATGTAGTCTGCTGTTTGCATCTTGTCAGTTTTTGTTCCTTTTAATAGACTATTCCAAATGCTCTAGGTATGAATGGCTTTAGCCAGTATTAAAAATTGGACTGTAATGTGCAAAGTTTAATTAAAACAATCAAAAAAGATCACTCCGGTATGATTTTTAGCTGTCTTCATTTGCTGGGGTTGTAACATTACTCCTACTGTTTTACCAGTCTTAAGACCTGTAAGATACATGCCTACAGATAATGTCCTTTGACTAAACCTGGAATGTTAAAAAATAGTGTAGAAATAAAATGCCTGTCTTTTAACTAAAACTGAATCCTCTCCTATGTTAGGCTGTCTTGTGTTTTTGATAAATTGTCTCTCTTCACTTCTCTTGCAGCTGCTTTTTTGTTTTCTGAGACTAATCCCACCTGTACGGAATGATTGTGGCATATGTGGTATGATGTTCCTGATTCTTCTCTATGCATATGACTAAACACTCCCATTTGTATCAAGATGTTCAGTGGTCATACTTGCAGTAACCATAACTTCACTGTCCTGAAACAGGGTAGGTTTTAAGTTTTTAAAAGCATTTAGCATAGCTTAACTGTTCCCATAGTTTTTTAGCAGAAAATGTGCCCTTTAAATATTGTTGCTTTTAAAGTCATCTGTGCATAATGCATGTTACCTCCATCTTATGGATGAACCTTATTCTCCTGATGTTAACACAGTGATGTAGGTTTGGGAGTTACCCACCCCCCCACACTTTGTAAAATGACCCAGGCTAAAACTCAGTCGGCTGGAAGTTTAGATGAAGCTGTATTTACAGCTCAGCACAATGTACAAGCAGATATATACACTATATACAGGAGTATTTACAGAAATACACAAGGTAAAGGTAACACAGAAACACAACACCCCTCCCAGAAATCAGAGACCCCAGGAGGGGCTCCCAACCACCCTTCCACCTTCTCCCCACCCCTATACCTTACCCCAAGGTTTGCCTTACGCGTACGAAGAATTTTGAGGATCAGCTGGAGGGGATTAGAAGGAGAGTGGTTAATGAAATTAATCAGCAGAGAGGAGAAGTTCAGAAGCTGCTAGACAGCCCCAGACGCTGTGCCTGACAGACACCGACTGTCTTATCTAATGTTTATGTTCTTAGTTTTATCCATGTCAGCATTGTTTCCTTTTCACAGCCTATGATATGATTTTCTCTATTAAAATATTCCAATTAGCCTTAAACCAGCACACACAGCATGCTGAAGGACTTGGGTAGCAACACAGTCCTGCCTTGGCCCAGACCTTTTGGAAGATGGTTGTGGAGACAATGTCCATAAGCCTTACACTCACAGGCACTGGAACTCAATTGCTTGTTTTGCTGTTTCTATTTTTGTTTGCCCTGTTCCAGCTCTAAACTGGTGTCTTCAAAGCACCTCATGGGTCATGGTTTGTCAGTTAGTGTAGGCCAGAAGCACTGGGAGTGCTCAAAAAACAGTGGGAGGTGGCTAGCCCTGGTCACTTAATTGCACATGTCTGTATTGGGGCAATTAGCCCTAGGTGTTTGGGAGCAAATTGTGAACGTTGTCTAGTTCATTACTGAAGACACAGACACATCATCTCACAAAGTCACTGTTGCATGCCATCCTTGAGCATTTTATGGAGTACATCTTGAGCATGTTGTACCTTAGAGGTCCTTGGTACTATTTCCTGTTGCTCCTTAGGTGTTCATTACATTCCATATGTGGTGTTGTCCAGAACAGTCATGGAATGGGGTGGAAAAAAGCTCCCTTTTTTTTCCTCTCCTTTCACCACATCTCAACAGGTTTTCAGTTTGTTGATGATTTGTTCTGAAGGCTAAGGATGGGGATTGGTGAAATCAGGGAGTGCATTATTTCCTATTTGTTGAGGTACTTCTCTAAATTTCATCCAAAATCTGAACACTCCTTTAGTCAGACCACACTTGAGTTAGATGTTGCTGTTTAAAATTCTGTGAGCTATTCCCAATGCTTTCAGTACATGCATTTGCTAGACCAGGCATCTTGTTAGAGGATTGCTGTCATATTCTTGTTTTTGTGGAGGTGTTTGTCACTTCTCCAGGAATCGGTCCTATTTCCAGCTCTTTAAACTTTTGAGTCTTTTGAGCAATTGTTTGGAAATGCATAGAGAGAAAAGCAAAGTTACATTAACAACACAGGATTAAAATACACCAGTCACCTGCATTATGCAATGTTGCTTGTACATAATCGAATTTAAATGAGGACTTTGTGTAGGCCTTAGGCATATTACTGGGGGACACTGTCATGGTTGCAGTTATGTAACTATAAATGCCATGCATGGTGATCAAAAGTAATTGGAGAGGCTTTTAAAAGGCAACCTATCTGATTTCTGGTAATCACTCATGGGAGTAGGTACACAGCCAGCCTTGGAATATCTTTTCCTTTACTCACCAGGACATCATTCTTCTGAAGTATTAATGCAATTATAGACTGCATACTTCTAGAAATGTGTTAAATATTTAACTAAATCAGAGAACATCTGGAAAGAAGTATTAAGCATCAGTCTTTCAGCATATGGGGTATTTTAACGTGGATGGTTATACCCGAAAGGAAAAAATCATATAAATGTGTATCGTGACAGTTTTTGTGGTTGTGTGGTAGCTAGAGATATTAACAGAAAACCCTTGTAGGTTTACACAATACCACAAGTGCAATTATTTCTTTCCTTTTGGGTGGCTGCAGCAGAGCCTCTTTGATGTTTTCTCGATTTTTTTTTTTTTTTTTTCTTTTGACAGCTTTGGAGCTAGATAGGTATTCAAACACTCTGCCTTAGAAAATATTTTTAACGGCAAACTCAGGAAGGACAGATTTAAATTCAGAATTGCAGAAGACTATTCTGTCTTGAAATGCTACAATTATCCAATCATTAATTGTGGCAGATAAGCATTTGTGGCATGCAAAACAGTAGATATGAGGTGATCAGATTTGAAAGGTGCCTGCAGGTGTTTGGTGTTTTCTCCAGTTCAGTTTTAAACAGCAAGTTCACAGTTTTCCCTGTCTCTAGGCAGAAACTTCAAGACTAAAGTATCTGACTCAGTAGTGAAAGAACACTAATGGAACAAGGAGTCTTGCCTTACTTAGAGACCCTTTTGGTTCAGAAGGCACTCAAGGCCCTGTGGTGTTTCCTGAAGAGTGAAGGAGAAAGCTTCATGTCCAGTCCTGTGGAGGGGTCCTAAATGAGTCCTGCAGTTAGGACTGTAGTGACTGAAGGACAGAAACTCCCTCTTCACAATTTTGTCTTTATCCTAAGTAACTTTTAATAGAGCTTTGGCCTTCATTTTGCAGACACAATATTTTGACAGAAGAGAGACTGACACCACTCTCACGTTGTTCTCCAGAAGTATTTCAACGCTATGGGGCAGCACTGGGAGATGCTTAAGACTGACAGTCGCAATGCCTACTCTTAAGGCATTCAGTCTGCTGAAATCACCCTTGAAACTGTGTGCTCTGTGTGCTTTGTGTATGTGTGTTTAATCCAGGAATATTTGAATGAAGCAGCAAAGCCTGGCTTAGGACATACTGAGATCAAATAAATCAGGTCTGGTAGCTTAAACTGGAGTGCTTAGGAAATTTGTTCAACCAAACTGGGATGCTGGTAGATGCCAATGCTTCCAACAGCAGGTGGTGATGGAGCGTAGTCTTTCTAGATCTCTTTTTTCTGGCCTTAGGCCCAGTTTCTGCCCCATCAATGCTCTTTGAATGTCTTTCTAAAGTGCTTTGTAATTGAATGCAGATATTTGGTGGACGCAGGAGTGACCAGCACACCTTGACACTAAATTTTTATTGTAAACTTCTGAAACAAGCCACTACTTTGGTCTTTGTTTCCAAGAACAATAGTAAGTACAACCACAAACAGTGAAACCAGTTAACAGTCTGCTGCAGTGGGTAAACCATAACCCGATGAGTGACAGAGGTGGGATGGGGGTTGAATTGTGTGCGTTAACAGTTATTTTGAGGATTTAACATACTCCCTGAGAAATTCCTTCATTTCCATTTAACATGCCAAGAAATATCTGCAAGTCTTTAAAGAATTCCAGCTGATGATTTTCCTCCCTTCCTGGAATCAGATTTGGCATTTACATATTGGATCAATCTTGTAGCTGGAGCCTGCTTCAAAGTCTGTGGAGTTGATAAGACTGTCATTTCAATTGAGTTGGATTCAGGTACCTGGGAAAGCTAATGGGGCAGCAGTATTAAATTATAGCAGCTGAGGATCTTGTCCATACCTATCAGATAACAAGATCAAGCATAGGCTAGAGTTAAGGGGGTGATGTTTTTCTAAATCCAACAGAGCTGGAGCCAGCTCTTCAGAACAGGGCAAATCCCCAGAGAAATAAGCAGTTTTAGAGTTGTAATTAGTCGAGACATCTGGAGATGGCCAGGATATATCTCTGGCTTCCTTAAGCAAAGACTTACAGTGCCAACTGAAGGAGCATCTTGTCTTTGCCTATAGATGCTGCTTTTATTATTGCATCCTTGTTTGCTGGTGCAAGCATCAGAGCAGCCACATTTGGTTTAAAATATGTTAATCCAGTTTGGTTCTCCAATCCCCTGCACAAACCTGAATTTGCAAATGAAGGTGGAAGTGGGACAGAACTGTGTCAGAGGCTGTCCCACTTAGTTACAGTGTCAGAGGATAAGGAAAGAACAACTGATGTCATCTGCTTGGACTTGTGCAAAGTGTTTGACATTGGTGAACCAGGATGTCATGCAGGACAAACTGGAAAAGCATTGACTTAAGAGATGGATGACTTGTTGGATAAGGAATTTGCTTGGAGAGTTGTGGCTCAATGCCCAAATGGATACCAGTGACAAGTGATGTCCCTCAGGGGTCAGTACTGGGACCAATGCTGTTTAACATCTTTGTCAGTGACAAAGTGGGATTAAGTGCCTCCTCAGCAACTTTGCAGATGACACCAAGCTGTGTAGTTTGGTTGACACACTGTGGGAAAGGGAGGGACTTGGAGAGATGGGCCCATGCCAACCTTATGAAGTTCAACAAGGCCAAGTGCAAGGTCTAACACTGGGTTCAGGGACAATCCTGTATTCAGCACTGGTTAGGGCACACCTTGAGTACTGCAATTCAAGAAAGATGTTGAGGTGCTTCTCTGTCCAGAGAAGGGCAACAAAGCTGGTGAGGGGGCTGGAGCACAAACCCTCTGAGGAGCGGCTGAGGGAGCTGGGAGTGTTTAGCCTGGAGAAGAGGAGGCTCAGGGGTGACCTCATTGCTGTCTACAACTACCTGAAAGGAGGTTGTAGCCAGGCGGGGGTTGGTCTCTTCTCCCAGGCACCCAGTGACAGAACAAGGGGGCACAGTCTCAAGTTGTGCCAGGGAAGGTATAGGCTGGATATTAGGAAGAAATCCTTCACAGAAAGAGTGATTTGCCATTGGAATGGGCTGCCTGGGGAGGTGGAGTCACCATCCCTGGAGGTGTTTAAAAGGAGGCTGGGTAAGGCACTTAGTGCTATGGTTTAGTTAATTAGAAGGGTTAGGTGATAGGTTGGACTCGATCCTAGAGGTCTTTTCCAACCTGGTTAATTCTGTGATTCTGTGAATCCCAAGCACAAATATAGGCTGAGCGAGGAGTGGCTCAAGGGCAGTCTTGAGAAGGACTTAGGGTGTCAGTTAATAAAAAACTCAACATGAGCTAGCAGTGTGAGCTTGCACTCCAGAAGGCCAACTGTGTCCTGGACTTCATCAAAAGAAGTGTGACCAGCAGGATGGGTGAGGTGTTCAGCCTGGGGAAGAAGAGGTTCAGGGGAGACCTCATTGCTCTCTACAACTACCTGAAAGGAGGTTGTAGCCAGACAGGGGTTGGTCTCTTATCCCAGGCACCCAGTGACAGAGCAAGAGGACACACTCTAAAACTGCACCAGGGCAGGTTTAGGATGGATATTAGGAAGAAATCCTTCACAGAAAGAGTGATTACCCATTGGAATGAGCTGCCTGGGGAGGTGGTGGAGCCACCACCCCTGGAGGTGTTTAGGAAGAGGCTGGATGAGGCACTTAGTGCCATGGGTTACTTAATTAGAGGGTCTAAGTGATAGGTTGGACTTGATGATCTTAGAGGTCTATTTCAACCTAGTGTAAAGAGTTAACACCCCCTGGGTGGGGGGAGTGGTCAGAACTTGACCCCACATCTGCTTAACCCCAGGTGTAGTGTTTAGCCCACTCCCACTTCCTGTCTGGACCCCCTATATAAACAGAAGAACTTCCTATTGCTCTCTTGTGGCCTACCTGCCTGCTTGATACCACCTTCTTTCCTGTTCTCCTGCCTTACTACATGGCCAGTTTCTACCACATGGTGGACATCTCTTCCATCCATTGCCATCCATCTGGTTGTATATATATTTTGTGTCTTATTTTCCCTTCCCTATTTGTAACTCCCCTACCTTAAATACCTTTTATTTGTTGTTAAAGTTTTTCTTTTAACTTCCAAATCATAGCAAGGCTGTTCTTTGGGTGTTTTTACCCCTTCTCTCTCCTCCTTTCTTTCTTCCTTTCCAAAAGGGGTGGGAGAGGGGAAGGCATCCTACTATTATTGTATTGGTTTCTATTAGATATATATTTTTGAGTCCCCTGGGAAGCTGAAACTCAAACCAATACACCTGGTTAATTCTGTGATTCTTCCATTCTGCTCTCTCGTGAAACCCCACATGGAGTACTGCATCTAGCCGTAGTACCCCCAGCATATGAAGGACATCGAACTGCTGGAACGGGTTGAAAGGAGGACCATGAAGCACCTCCCCTACACAGAGGAATTTTAACTATATGAGGATGTAACATGGGCTGCAGTGCTCCAAGATAGGTAGCTAGCATGAAGCAACTGCCCACAATTAGGCACTCTAACCAACTTGACTGGATCTGAACCCCTGAAGAGAAATGCTGGAGACTCATTGCTTTCTGCAAACATGTCCTGAGCATGTATTTTTTAAAAAAAAAAAAAAAAAAAAAAAAAAAAAGTCTGAACTTTTTGTTTTGGCTGCAAACTGGCTTACGCTATCTTAACCTAGTGTGTGAACTCTGGCTTGCCTTCAATATCCTGGGATAGTGATATTGTTGGAGAAGATGACATTATTGTGGTCTGGACTTCATCTGCTTCACATTCATCTCAGGAATCCAGCTTGCAGTTATCTTCCATTCTGTGGGTTCAAAGCAACACCTGTCTTCTAAGCAGGGTTTGAAAGTGAAGTATCAAATAGCATTTCCCCCATTTTCTTAGTTCAGTGAAATACATGTTGAAAAATAGCCATCTACTCATCTAAAAGAAAAGTGTCCTTGTGACTGATCCCAGACTTGTACTTTCTGCCTTTCTAGGACTCCAGCTTGTACCTTTCCTTATGAATACCTGAAGATTTGCACGCACATTAACTCACGTGAGAGTGAGAGCAGGCCTTGATTCAGAAAAGGACTTTAAAGATGTGGTTAACTTCTATGGAAGCCAACCCATCCCTATGTTTCCACTAAGCACATGCGACTGTCCCACCACTTTAATTGTTCGATGTGGTCTCTAAAGCGCTTTGTTGAATCAAGGCCTTAATGTCTTTGAGGCAGTGGATAAAAAGAGGAGCTTCATTTTTTGGCTGCATGCAGGCACTGCTGCTAGGAAGGTCTCTCCTCTGCCCTCCAGCTACCCTATGGTTCATTAATTCTTTTGTGTATTTAAATGAGGTGGCTTTAAACAATCCCTGCTGCCTCAGGCATAGCTGTGATCCACAGGGTAGGTGAAAAGGTAAAGGAATGGGTACAGGCATTGTTTGACAGCATCGCTTCTGCTGCTGCTGGTATGATTACTCACAGTGGGTTTGATTGTTTGCCAGTTGTTGGAGGGTGTTTTCTGGGTTTCCTTTATAATTTATTGAGATGCCTTAGTGTCAAGGTTAGAAAAATCTCGCTTTCAAGTCAAAGTCAAAGGTTTTTTGCATATCGGATTAGACAGGGTCTGCCTCATTAGATCACTTTCAGGTTTCCAAGTTACAGCTGTAGTTCTGATGTATTTAGATTCCTTAAAGAGTCCTCAAAGGAAATGCAAGTACCTCTTGTAAGATCATTTATGTACTTTGAAAGCATTTATGAATTGTGACACAAGGAAGTACAGACTGTTTTATTATTTATTCAGTTCATATATCAGATCTTTTGCCAAGTATATGCTACAGGTAAATGCCTCATAGGATCAGACAAATGTGTGTGTTAGGTTCCTCTCCTCTTCCCCCACCTCCTTTCTCTCTCCCAGAAAAGAAATGTGGGGTCTATTTTGTATAATTATCATGCCAGTAGCATTTTAAGGCATGTTATGCAGCTTAGGTGAGATTGTGGCCCCAGTGAAACCAATAGGAGATTTGGCTTCAACTTCAGTGAGCTGAAATTCCCTTTCCTTTCCTCTCCTGTCTATATTTGATGATCCCTTCTGTCAGGAGAAGAAAGAGATTCTCTTTTGAAAAATAGTCATAGATGCTTAGTAAAGCTGAACGAGACAGCCAGGATTATGTTTTTAGCTCTTTGGCCAGCAAAATCCATTCCAGAACTAATTCTGATTAAAAAGACTGAATCCACGGGTTGAACCTCAGACACAAAGGCACCTCTGAAGTAATTCAACTATATGATTTATTATTAAAAAAAAAAAAAATCACTAATCTTCATAATAATCTGGCCCTTGTGTGAAGCATTGATGTCCGAGCTGTCTCTCTCTTATCTATTAATGTTCATGAATTATCTTATGTCTTGGGCAGGACCATCACTGTAGCTGGATCTTAAAAAAAGGATGAGTTTATTTGCCATGTTAATTAATCTACATGATGGACCATAAAATTACTATAAGTAAAAGTTAAAATATTCCATGCATTGTGCCCTCTCACTTTTCTTTCTTCATTCAGACTCAACCAAATTGGTCTGTAGCATGTAACATGCTTGCCCCTCTTTAAAGGGTCTGTGCTCCTAGGATAGCACTTTCAAGCATTTGGGAAAAGGTGAGTTGTTTCATAAGACTATATAGATGGAGAATTCATGAAGTCCTGAACTCTGAAACTAGAATCTCACTTCCCTTTTCCAGATGATTTATTCAAATATATTCTCACTTCAAAATGTGCTGCTTCTATGTCCTTAGCTCATCCTGGCTACAACAGTGACCTCAGAGATTTTTGTTCCATTTTTCCTTTGTGCTTCAGTTAAAAACAGACAACATTGTTCTTCTAGATTTAAGTTTAGAGGAAAACAAAACAAGACAAGACAAAACCTAGGAGCAGCAACTCCTTTTGTGAAAGAGGAGAGAGTTCCTTAACTACTAATGTCCTCCAGACATTAGTGGATCCCATATACTTCAATAATTGCTCTATTGACCTAGAGTAAAGTAGCTCTGAGCATGGTCAGTGCTGATGAGCTGAACATGGCTTAAATACCCTGACTGCACCATTGCCTGGTGACTTGGGAAATGGGAGAGGTGGATTTGACAAACCTCAGCTACATAGGCTAAATCTCAAAGGTACATCTTCATGTGTCTAAAATCAGCCATGGGCTTTCTGGTATTACAGAAACCTGCCTCATTACCACTGGACTCACATATGCACCATTTGCAGCCTTGGCCAAGCTGAGTCCTGCAGGAGAGGTCACCAACCTGCATAGTGGTTAATGGAGAAGGGGACCCAAGTTGGTGGGAGAAGAAAGAAAGACTCACTGTCCCTGACTGTGTCAGGACTGAGGCACTCTGTTAGGGAACCAGACCAAAAATCTTGAAGATGAACACGAACATTCCTTTTCTCCAGGCCATGGAAGCCCTAACCCTGCACCTCTTTTGAGCCTCTTTTCTTCACCTCTGTGAAGTGTTTTTACTCCATATACCAAATGGGTCACTGTTTTAGAGAGCCACAGCCCGTTTCTGGCCCCATGCAGATGTTTAGTCATGCAACTGTGTAATTTCCTTTCTGGAGGAGATGCCAAACCTTCATCACTGTCAAAAATTTGAAAGTCCAGACCTTTGGTGACACTTTTGCCAGTAACAGAGATCCAGCATTACTTCCACCTGAAAAGTGTCTAAATTGCATTGATGGCAGAATTTTTTGGCTCTGGCCTCTTGCCTTGTCTCTAAATAGGACGGTAGAAGTAGCTGACCATCCTCTATCTCACAAAAGGATTCTACAGAAAGGAAAGTATGCTCAAAAACTGTATTTCATGTATTCCATGCTTGCTGTAGCATGTCCTGTGGGTTTTATTCTGTCATTTTTAATAATGGCAATGTTACCAAAGTCCAGGAGGGCAAAAGATCCTTGGGCCTGCTATCAACATAAAATATCCTGTCTAATTCTGAATTACAGTAAACTGAGGGTGAGCTTAATCATGGGGGTGAGGGTAGAGTAGTGAATCCAATTTCCTAGCAGATCCCAGAATGTATTGTTAGCATCAAAGCAGTCACTCCAGCACTGTATTTCACTTCCTTTTATTGTGAATGCCTTTTGGTTAGCAGCAAGGCTCTGTTTTAATTTTATGGTCACCCAGTGACCACAGGACACAGACTGTGCATCACCAGAGAATGCACAAACATCTGCCTGCTTTCCCATGTTCCAGCAGTAATGAGTGAGCACAGGAGCACAGCCAAGCCAACGCGGCCACGCAAGGGGCGGTTGTGACAGGAATTGAAGAAATCGCCAAATCAGCTAGAAGTACCAGGGTTCACTGCCAAAGCTTGGACCAGGCAGACACATGTCCTGGAATCACCAAGTGAAAGGTGACCACAAATAATGATGAAGACAAGATCAAGAGATGCCAGCTGGTTTGGAGGTACCTACCTACCTACTAGGAAGTCCTCTTCAGTGGGGCAGTGGATTGCCAACCCTGTGGTGTTTTAAGGGACACATGTTTCTAAATTACTTTCTTGCCTTTGGATGCAGCTATTTGGTGGTACTTCCAAAATTCTTGAAGCATGAGAATTAAGTAGTCATGGCCTCTTATGCCATGCTGAACTCCAAACCAGGGGCTGGGTTATACTGTACCTGACCCTGCTGGGGACACTTTGGCTTGCTCAGATCACTCTGTTCAGTCTAGAAAGAAGACTGCAGCCTAGGCCAGTTCTGTGTGTGTTTGTGGCAAAGAAATGAAGGAGCCTAAGGACTGTACAGAGCTTTTTTTGCCAAATTAGCTACATTTTCAGCAAGTCCCTCTTGCAACCCCTTAGGCTTTCCTGTTGATTTCAACCAATGTACTTGGGCTATTTCTGGTGTCTTCAGGAACATGAATCTAACACCTGCCTTCCATTGGTTCCAAGAATCAGGATTCTTGCAAGGCCCAGAAGACCCCTTGGCCCAGAATGCAACCACAATGCTCAGAAGACCCTTTGGCACAGGAGGAAAGTTGCCTTAGGAAACTGGCTAAAGTGGTTCACAGGAATTTTAACCCTTCAGATGGAGATATTTGATCTGTGGTGACCTGGCTATACAAGGCTATATGACCAAAGGCAGGAGAGTGTTTTGGGGAGTTTGATGGTATTTGACATCCAACCAGACAGAGTCAGTAACATGTTAGGAAGGTAACTGAATGAGGAGCTGCCCACTGCCTGGGCACAGCACATAAAAGATCCTTTTGGCCAAATTCACTGCAAAAGGAGGTGCCCCAAGGAAGCATTAGACCCTTCTTTCATTAACAGTGTGGACGATGCCAGATTGCTGTGACCCACCTTGCTGAAATCTTCCTCTAGCTCTTGTAGCTCTGTGTATAGCTTGTAAAAAGAGTCCTGTGCCTATTGCTGGCAGTGTCCAAAGACAATCTCCAAACCTACTCTTGGGTAACTGCTTCTGAAGACAGCCAGCAGCGAGGATCAGCCTTTCCCTACCCATTCTGTCGGTTTAGGGAGCAGAAGCCTGAGAACAGCTGCACAGTGGCTGAAAGCCTGTCACAGCCCACAGCTGGAAACAGTTTTCTTGCAGAGGCTAAGCACAGCTTCCAAGCCCCAGGACGGAAGGAGGATACTGCAGGGAAGTGGGGCAAAGCAGAGGAAGGGAGGGAGACAAGAAGCTGTAATGAAGAGCACACACGCGTACGTGTGAAGGAATGACCTGACACACAAGACGCGCACCAGCGAAATTTAAAAAGAAAAGAAGAAATAAAGTGTGTTCTGATACTTTTCTGCTCATGCCACACGTGCAGGGCTGACCTTGAATGCCTTCTGTCTGGCATCACCACACTTTCAGGGATGATGTGACTTAGGTGATGTATCTGGTCTTTGGCCATCTCTGGCTCAAGCTCCTTGGCAGAGCACTTGATCAGATCAAAACCAAGAGGAGGGACAACCTCAGCTGAAAAAGGCTCATTCACACAGCTATTCTCTGGGGAGCAATGCCTGCACCAGAAGTTGCACAATTTTGTGCTGTAGCTGCAAGGCCTCTTCCCTCCTTCCTAGACCAGGCAGACAGAGCTCTTCACGGAAAGTTAGGAGATTGTGGTCTAGTTTGTCTTTGTTTATTATATCTAGTCACTGTTAAGTTAAAAATATCTGAGCATTCCTTAGACCTGAGGGTAGAGCTATTCACTGTTTGGTGTCTGCTCCACTGAGCTTACAATGGTTCTCTTTGCAGTCCATGACCAAATCTGTGCCAAGAAACGAAACCATGTTAAGGTGGGCTATAGCCATAGCCTTAATAAATTCACTCTTCCAGAATGATAACTATGTTAAAAACTAGCGATGGCCCTTGCTAATGTCTGAGAAAACTTGGAAATTGATGGCAAAAAGTGAACATCTTATCAGCTTCACAACACAGAGCCCCAGGTCCAGCTAGTTACACATGGCCATGTGCTGCTCTGTAACTGTTTAATTGAAAGTAGTCAAAGTGATGGGAGCCTTTTTTTGTGGCTGAGCATCCTACTCCATTACACGTTACATATCCCACTGCCATCACTTCCATGGTGTACAGACCAAAACCCATCCTGTTTGGGCTGGATCCCCTAATGAGGGACTAGCCATAAACAATCCTTGACCATCTCAGCAGATGCTAGCACAGCCTATTCATGATAGATTCATCCCTCTTAAAAGATGATCTTTTGCTATATTAAAATGATTCCAACTGTTGAAGCGAAGGACTTGAGTTGTTCTGCAGTGAATGATTAAAAAATTTTAGTTTAAACCATGTCTAGCCCAGTTTTCAAAGTATTCCTTATTTCTGTCAATATTGCCATCTGATTTGCTTAGAGGTCTCTGAGAGCTCTTTGAATTACCCTATACACACAAATCTTAATTCATAAAATATTCCAAGATTTGGAGCCAGCTGAGCAGATTCTCTCTCCTACAGCAAGGGAGATGGGGCTCACTTGCACTACCAGTGCTTGGGTTTGGTAAACCCCACCACTGCTAAGCTGCAGGACCTCCATTGTATTCTCCCTTCTCCTGTATCAACATATGGAGCCTGTTTCAGGGGGATGCAGACCCATGGGCTGATACTTATAGAATCATAGAATGGTAAGGTTGGAAGGGACCTCAAGGATCATCTAGTTCCAGCCCCCTGCCATAGGCAAGGACACCTCCCACTAGTACAGGTCACTCAAGGCCTCGTCCAACCTGTCCTTGAACACCTCCAGGGAGGGAGAAGCCACAACCTCCCTGGGCAACCTGTTTCAATGTCTCACCACCCTCACTGTAAAGAACTTCCTCCTAACATCCAGTCTAAATCTGCCTGTGGTATTTTGGTGAGTGGCATCACTGCTGGATTTAAACTCTTAAGACTGCATGAAAGACATTGACAATGCTACCTGGCAGACTACAATGACCTCTTGCCCATGCAAAGTCATTCATCTATAACCATGAAAATGCTTCAGAACTGAAGTTCATCTTGTCCATGGTAGTAATAATACGAGGGTGGGAAAGCTCAGAAACACTGAGGTTTTACCATCCAAAGGGCAAGCACACTCTTTGTTCATGTCCCCTACAAGGGACAACATGTACCACATGATGGAATGAAAATCAGTCTTAACAAAACTCACTCTGAGACTGGAGGTCCACTCCACAAAGGGCCTAGGCACATGATCAGTGCTCAGTGGCCACACACTGATCAATGCCAAGCACATGCTGAAGGACTCTGCTGAGCAAAACTGGTCTCTGAGTCCTGATGTGCTTTAAGGTTATACCTCTGCTCTGCACCTGTATCTACCAATGTACATAAGCCCTTTGCAGCCCTGTCCAGTCATAGTCCATTTCCACAGCCTGCAGCAGGACACCCTCCTCCCAAACCATGTCTGCATGTCATTAAAGGCAGTGCCAGACACCAATTTTGCTAGCTGTGTAAACACTGCAGAGATACTAAAGATAGCATCAGACCATTTCTCACAATCACATCTTTTCTTCTGCACTGAGGCTATGAAATGGCAGACAGGATGCAGGATTTGGCCCAACAATAGTTGCTGTTGTCACGACTCATGAGGTATTTTTATCCTTTTCTAGCAGAACAAATGGACACAGTAATCAATCTCTGTCCTTTGTGACAATGGCCTGGCCAAAACACATTGTGTCTTGCATACAGTCAAAGTAAGGAGAGAAGCACAACAACATCATATGTGTGAGTCAGTATTGTAAATCCTTTTTTTTTTTTTTTTTTTT
>WBNM01019162.1:0-72463 GCA_013399055.1 Ramphastos sulfuratus | reverse complement strand
TTTTTTTTTTTTGGGGGGGAGTGTCTTTAAAATATGCTTATGTACTGTACTTAATATATTAAGTTCAAAAGGAGCAACAAGTGCTAACACAGGTTAGCTGCACAAGTAAAGTCTCTGCTTTGAAGCTTAACCACGTGAAACAAGAACTAATCAAATTGTAGTGAAGGCAAAACTGAGTCTTTTCAAGAGGATCCGATGAGGTAGCACCCATCCCAATGGAGGATTTGACTCTGTCAACTCTCCTTCCAACTTTATAATTTGTTAATAATTATTTCTACAGAAAAGATCTTCTGATCAAACACTCTCCCAACTGTACTTTTGTATTCTACAGAGCTGGCTGAGCAGTTAAAAGATTTATTAGTGGAGAATATATTAATAATGTATTTGAGGAAAAACAACCAAAAAGTCAATGTGTAAGATTTCCACAAAGTATCTCCTGGGTGTGCTTTTGCCTTGCAGATAGCTTGCAGATGCCCAGCACTCCCTTTATGGGTAACACTCATACTCAGAACTCTGGAAGCAAATATGTTTTCTACCTGCTGCTTTACAGTAGGCATCCAGACCTGCTGATACCAACTCATTCATGAGCATAAAGGAGCAAATGCCTCATCTGAGTACAGGCAAGCCCTAATTGTTGGCCTAGCAAAATGCTTCTTCCAGGACTGCTCATTCCATAATTTATAGTTTCTTGTGCTGTTAACATCATGCTATCATGATATGAGCAAGACAAGCCCGTCTAGTAAACTTGTTGTCAGACCTTGTCTCATGGGGTTTATACAAGCATGTTCTAAAATAAGAAGCATCCATTTTTTATACTCACTACTCACTACTGACATACTCTCTGAACTACCCTGTCACCTTTATTTGTTTTCCTTGCAATGACCCATGAGATAAGATAATAATTAGTCTTGTCCTTAACCACTCAAAGTCTGTTGCACAACAAGACATTACTGTAACACCATAATTTTTGAGATCTCAGAAAACATCTTCCCAGTCTGTTGTAGCAGTGAGATACTTTTGCTTCCTTCAAACTCTGTAAAAGTGAGCAAAAGAAATAGCTTGTGGTATTGACTAGGCCTCTTATTTTTGTTTGTCAAAGAATCTTTTATACAGTGGCCTCTTTTTTTTTTTTTTTTCTTCCCACCTGTGGGAAAAGTTTGCAGGCTACGTATTCCTAGTTCTTGGATATCTGTATTTGTGTTGAAGATAAACAGTGACAAATTTCTCTTACTTCCAAGTTGCAGAGAATTTGGACCGATGCATTTCCTGGAGTTTCATGGAACTGATGTGTTTGATAGAATTCAGAAGATATTTTTAAGCCATTCAAGGAAAATACACAAATATTTCCTGAATTTGTTTCTTCTGATCCCATAGTTTACATGAACCGTTCAGCAAAGGGAAGCAAAATCTGAGTTCCAACCAAACCCAGACCAATAGAGAGCTTCTGGTGGAAACCATGTTGGGATTAAATGATTTCCTTTGGTTTCTATCCAAAACCAAGCTGAACATGGATTTCTGGGTTGAGTTTCACTTTGAATTTTTGGGTTTATTCAGTTATGAAGAACTAAGTGAAACTTGGGAGGTTCAAACCCTCATTGAATGATCCTGAAAAACGATCTGCAAAACCCCTTGCTATGGAGTCCTATTTCATACCTTTGATCTCTGTGGATGCTGGGAGCAGCTCTTGTGTCTCTTCCAACCTATAAAAAAACAGTCCGTCGAAGCCACATTTTTATATAAAGACTTTGGTATCCAAGAAACAACATCCAGCTCCAGTCACCACCCTGGAGCCAGCTGGAAATTAGGAAATCCCAGAGTTAGCCTTTCTCCCAGAGAGGGTCCATCAAAGACAGCAGATACTACCCTAAGCACTCCATGAGCCTACTGAGAAATACAGAGGCAGACAACTAGGGCTTCTCCTAATTTCTTCCTCTTGAAAGAAGAAAGTATTTGCTTTCCTCAGCTCCCAGCTTGTGTTGAAATCACAGGCAGCGCTCTTTAGGCTTCCCAGCATGGTCACTATGATCCATGAGATCCCAGTTAAGTGCTGTAGTTGTCATCATCTGAGCCAGTAGGACAACAGGGCAATCATTGAGCTGTCTGACCATTCAAGAACTAGACATTTCACTTTTGCTTATCTACCCATCTACGCCCAGGAGTATAATCCACCTTTAGCGAGGGAGATGGTGAAGGAGCTTCCTGCTCTGCCATCTAGTATCACTACAGCTTGCTTTTAAACTAGGGTAATTTCCATCATCTGTCTTCAGGCCTTATCCACACAAGGTGGTATAATGAAATTAGGGAAGGGTTAAATGCATCATAGTTTGAGTAGCTTTTGAGAGAGGAGAAGCCTTATAAACTACTGTCTCCTTCAAAATACCCTCAGATACTTGTGCTGGACTGTTCTCGTGGATGTCTGACACGTCTCCCAGCTAAGTCTCTTTATGGAGCACGTATTTCCTGCTCCTTCATGTTTTTATTTTCTTCTCTCTCTTCAAATGCTTCCTGCCTTTGTCTGTCTGTGATCGAATTCCCCAAAGCCTTAATAATCTTGGATTCCCTCCACTTCTATAACTTGATTTTACTATTTAGAACAAAGTTTGGTGCCCCCTCCCAAAAACAGAGGGAGAAGAAAGGGGGAATTAAAAAAAGAATCCTAGTCAACAACAAAGGAGCAAGGTACAGAATAGAAAGACAAGATTATTCTCATTCAGCTATTCATAATATTGGAGTGTATTTCTTTTCACTGTCTGCACAGGCCTTTGTAGCAACCATCTGATTGAACATTACTTATACTGCATATTATATGCACTAATGAGAAAATGATTCTAAATTGCCCCTAGGGATGGTTATGATTAAACTATTTGCCTTCACTTCCTCTACTAAATTAAAGCAACCAAAAGAAAGCAAGAGAAAAAAGAAAAGAAAAAGAAAAAGAAAAGGTTCAATCTGGAAAGCAGTCAAAAGAATGGTTTGCTAAAGTTTCTGAATTCCTAGGGACACTTTTGGTGATTGTCTGTATATTACATCCTACAATTTGAAGCTAAAGCTGCAACAAATACTGCAACATGGAGAAGTGTTTTGGAGGGCTGAGATGGGCATGATTTTCTATACTGTCAACCAGTTCAAAGCCCTGATCAGTGTTAATTGCACACAACTGAAGAGCTAAAGCCCTCTCTGCCACTGAGGAGCTCCTCTAAGGCGTCAGACGTCTGTCTCTTAAAAAGAGCATTTCAGAGGCTCACATATACGGAGCCTCATTCAGACATTTTATTTAAACTCTTAAATCTTTTGAGCTTTGGACGAATAAACAAGTCCTTGAAATGCAATACATTCTTGCTGGTCAGGGTTTGCAAGTGTTTTTCACAGAGAAGAAACAAAATGTTGTTTGTGTTTCCTTTGGCCTTATTTAAACATGACAGAGTTTGAGCAGCAGAGAGCAGAGCTACATTAAACGTGTGTGTGCCTGGGTGTACTTGTGCACTGGGATGAACTTCAGTGGGAGTTTTATACATTGTCCATGGCTGTTGAATTACACAATAGAGTCATTTAATGTGTGCAAACTCCATGGGGCATATTACCAGCTCACACAACTTCTGAAGTACTATTTAAAATACCTGAACTGATGGTTCCCAAACTGGATCCCATGTCTCTCTGGTGGTTGTCAAGTCACTGCAGGGTCATCATCGTCTTCACACTCTCAAACCTGAACACCATCTCACTTTAATCACCAAATCCATTGAGGTCAATTTCTGTAGCCGGTTTATGGATTGTTCACATGCTCCCATGAGCATGACAGGAAATCATCCTGTGAGAACCTGTCTGCCAACACACCAAAGGAGCACAGCTTCTCTGCTACAACCTGAGACACACACATCACCATCACAAAAAAATGCTTACAGCCAGGCTGTACAGGAATTTGTCTCACCAAGCCTTGCAGATGCCTTGGTAGTTCCTCAAAAGATAACTAAGTACAGAATTTGGAGACCCAACTGAATGACCAAAAGCTGAAGAGATTCAAACCCTACCTTGATGTAATGCAGCGCAATCTGCTGTAGGTGATCCTGCTTTAGCATGAGGGTTGGACTAGATGATCTTCAGAGGTCCCTTTCCACTCCCATCATTCTGTGATTCTGTGATACGCACTACCACTGAGAAGCTGTCCCTTAAATCTTGTGACCCATTGTGCAGAAGTATTATGACTTTGGTGGCAGGAATGCATTTTCAACTGACCTCACTCTTAAACTCAAAGGCAGAGAGTCTTTGTTTTCTCCCGACACTGCTCCCCCACTATAACTGGAAGGTTATGTGTTTCTTAGCTACTGGTCAGACTGGTAGTGCCTGCCAAGAAGCTTTCAGGGAATTTCCTCACTATGTAACAAATTTATGAGTCGTATGAAAATCTGGGAAATGATTCAACCAGCTGTCCTTCGTTGACTCAAAGAATTTTACAACACCTCGGTGCCTCATCTTTGATTTGAGCCAGCAGAATGGTTTCTTGTAACATCAAATGGTCTTATGTTCACTAGAAGGATGCTTCTTACTATATATATATAAAAAAAAAAAAAAAAGCAAAGCTGTAGGACTTTTGAAAACAGTCTGCTGCTAGCTGAACGATGCACAGGGCTACTATATTTATTCACTGTGGACTGATGAATGTGGGTGGACTGCTGCAGTGGGGCTTAGCTGCTGCAGATACAGCCTTTACACATGGAAGGGGGCAGGATTGCAAATGCTTTTGTTCAGTTTCTGGGCACATTTCATAGAATCATAGAATGATTTTGGTTGGAAGGGACCTTTATAGGTCATCTAGTACAGTGAGCAGAGCCTTCTTCAACTAGATCAGATTACTCAGAGTGTTGCCCAACCTGTCCTGGAATGTTTACATGAACAGGGGCACCTACCACCCTCTAAGAAAGCTCTTCTAGTATTTTACCACTATTCTTGTAAAAAATGTCTTCCTCATAGCTAGTCTAAATCTTCCCTCTCTTAGTTTAAAGCCATTACCTCTCGTCCTGTTACAACAGGCCCTGTTAAAATTATTGTCCCCATCTTCCTTATAGGTTCCGTTAAAGTCTCCCTGGAGATTTCAGGCTGAACAACCCCAACTCTCTCAGTCCCTGCTCACAGCAGAGCTATTCCATCTCTCTGATAATTTTTGTTCCCCTACTCTGGACCTGCTCCAACAGGTCCATCTTTCCTGTGTTAAGAACACCAGAACTGGATGCACTGTCCTAGACTGGGGGTGAACTGGCTGTTCCAAGGAATTTGAGAAGATCTCAGCTGAGCAGCAACTCAGTAAAACTGAAGAATGTTGTTTGTTGCAATCTTTTCATCTTGCATTTTCAGGCATATCCTTTAAAACCTAATATTCAACTGAACAGGCAGGGATCCCAGCTAACCAATTGCTGAGCAGCCTTCAGAGTGAGCTTCACAGGGCAAGTGTGTGCTTGCCTATTGGTCCAGACAGCACACAACTTCTGTTCAACCTACAGGGTTCACGGGTGGCCAGAAGGGGATCCTGCCCTCCCAACCAAACTTCTGAGACAGTCTCTGTGTTATATCCAAAGAGTGAAATTTGTGTTACATTATTTGCCCAGGGAGCAGAGCCTTAGGTTCCCTCTGTCTGAGGGTGTAAAAATCCCATTTTCATTTACCTGTTTTCTTCCTGTCCCCAAATTCTTTGCAGTCCTTCCTGTAGACAGACCGAAATAAAAAACAACCAACCAAATGAAACCAAAAACAAACAAACAAAACCGACTACATATTCTGTGACCTGTCCAAGTGAGGGAGGCTGCATCCCTTCAAAGAGAGGCAAGAAGTGGGCCTTTCATCACCATGGGAAATACTCAGTGAAGGAGACAATAATAAAGAACATTTTTTTGAATCTCCTTTTTGACCAAAACCATCCAGAGCTGCTCTTTGTTGTGCTGGAATCACTGGCGCACCTGTGCAGAAGTAACGCTTGCAGTCTGGGTTGGCCAAGGGACCACCCATCCTACAGGGGCCTTGGGATGGTCCCAAGCATGTGGAGCACTCGGACAACAGAGCTTCAGCTGGCAGACAGCTGGACTGAGGAGCAGACAGATATAGCTGTAGGCACTAGTTCGAGGAGCAAAATCAGTTAATCTTTTAATTGAGGACATTAATATGGGTAAATGCCCCTTTGGACTCCTCTCTCTTCTTAAGGGGACTTCAAATACCAAAAAATCCATCTGTAAGTTATTGCAGATGGGGAATCATACCTCAAGGCATCAATTGGCATGAGGACAGTATACCAACCAGGGCTGAACCTCTAGCCAATGTCTGACTTATGCCCCTATGGTAGGGTACACCACTACAGTGCTAGTGGCACCATATGGGAAAGCATTGCTGCAAAGTCTCCCCCTCCTCCAGTTTCCTGACAGAGTAAAAGTTGAATAAAGGTCACTGGATTCATGCCTAAAGTAATATTCTTGTAGGCGCTAAAATTGCTTCTTCAGCATGGAAAAGCAGGTCTGTCAGTTGCATGTGAGCCTTGCCAACAGCCTCTTTCACAGGGAATGGCGGGGAAAGACACCTCTGAAATTTCCATCAGGAACTCATGGGCAAGACCCTTGTCCCACAACAACTATCATGAGCATGGCCAGTGACACCAAGCATACACTGTAGCTTTATAGATCTTGGTGAGAAAAAACATGAGGCCCTCCATACAGCTTGCTGTGGTATGACGCTCAAGAGAGGAACACCAGCGCACCCAGAGATGCTTATTGTTGGTAACACCACAAGCAACCAGCTTCTGATGGAGACAGAGCAAGATCATTGGTCAGCTGCTCACCTGGCCCTGCAGGCAGCCTCTTACCGCCAGGGCCACGCTAGCAGACCTTGGTTCTTTATGACTATTGCTATTGCCAATAATAATCATTAATAGGAATCGCCTCTTTTGCTCCAGAGTACCACAATAAGAGCAATGAGATTTTAGCAGAGCTACATGAGACCTGAAAAGGCAGCCCATCTAAAGAGCCAAAGCACAGCAAGGGTGTTATTAACCAGCCACACTTAGGATTCATAGATTCACATTTGCTAGTTTGATATACTTACAAATACAGAGAAATCACTGCAATCCTGTGCTTTTAAAAACCTACATAGGTGAATAAATCCACTTAATAGATGATACTCAAGCTAACCAGAGAGTGGGAAACAGAAATGATTCTTCCAGGAAAAGTTAAATTGCTGCAAACAGAATTAAAACTGGAATTTATTATTACAGAACTAAACTAACACTTTTTATTAAATATCCAAACAAATGTAATCATTAGAACCATGTTTCCATCATGTATTTCCATGTCTATGAAAGCAATCAACCACACAAAGAATTGCCCACCGTAGCCTCAAATTCTTTGCTTTAGCCATTACATTTCACTGACAGAGTTCTTGTGGTGAGCGGCTCTCAGCATAGCTGAAGCTAATTCACCTCTTGCAGCAGTCACCCAGCACACTGCAGATGTAACATGGCTTACAAATATTTAAATGCTTTGTGTCAGCATCTGGGGAAGCCACTGTACAACATGGTAAAGGCAAATATACTTTAAACAGACAGGACAGGTAAGAGTTCCGAGGGGAGCAGTATTATTTTGATTTATTGTCACAGGCTGTATTCAGTAAACTGAACCATCCTTCTCTGTTATAGATTCACAGAATCATAGAATGGTATGGGTTGAAAGAGACCTCCAAAGGTCATCTAGTCCAACCCCCGTGGAGTGAGCAGGGACATCCTCCATACTGTCCAGGGATTTCAAGCAGCTGTACTCCTAATGCAAACATCCAGGTAAGCAGTATAAATCCTTGTCAAAGATTTTATCCATATCACAAATGTACATACACTAGCTTGCATGAAACTCTTGTTTCTGTCCATTTACAAAGAATACAAAGCTGAGAATGGTGGAAAATGAGGGAATTAGAAACTTGGGGCAAAGAAGAAAAATCCTAAACCGTGATATTGCTCATTACTATTTTCTGGCTGAGAAATCCTCTTTCATCCTTCTATCACCTTCATTTTGAGCATTGTGGCTACCCTTGTAGCAAGCAGAGAGCACAAAGATACCTGGCTTTGGGGGATTTGGAAAAGATTCTGGGCTTGAACCTAGCAGCAGATACAGAGCACTTGTAGCATTCAAAATAGGCCCTCTGTTTCTTGACCTCTGCAATTTTCGTTGCTTGTCCATATGTACATAACCATCTTAAGATGTCTCCTCTTATTTACTATAAAATAATCATGATTTGTTTTCAAAAAGGTAGATAATAAACTCCAGAATAACTCTTAAATGTACCCAAGCAGAGAAGGGGAAATGTGAGGTTACTGTCATGAAGGGTATCTTCTGGCAACTGATCCAAGAGAGATGCTAATGAGCTTAATTAGCTTTTGGAAGCACAATCCACTCATTCTGAAGCCAGTGTCCTGCTGCTAGTGAGGATGCTTCAGAAGATAGAGAGCATAAAACATTTTCTGTAATGAGAATTTGTATGACTCCATACATCATGCAAGGAGAGATTTGTCTCCCATAGAACTGCAATAGGAAATCTGTAGCTGGAAGGCTTTCCAGCTGTGGACCTCCGGCAGGTAACACACATGCTTCCCTGGGCAATGGGGGATTAATGACCAGGCATTGAGATCTGGCACTGTCAGGTGCAAATCTGAAAATCAGCTTTTCTTTCTGACAAATCATTTTGCCTCTTTATTTAATCTATTTAGTTTATAAGTTTTTCCAGAGAGATGTTAAACATCTCTGCTTATGTATTTACATAGCAGCTAATACACAGTGAGGACTTAATCATGGTTTGGGTTATCAGCATATGCTAATAGAAACAGTGAAGCAGCAATAAATTGGGCAAAGCAACACTATTCTAGTGAGGAAAATAATCACAAAATCACAGAATGGTGGTAGTTGGAAGTGACCTCTGGAGATCACCTAGCCCAACCCCTTTGCTAAAGCAGGGTCACCTGGAGCAGATTGTGTGGGAATGTGCTCAGGAAGATTTTGAATCCCTCTAGAGAAAGTGCCTCCACGATGTCTCTGGGCAGCCTGGTCCGGTGCTGTGACAACCTTACAGGAAAGAAGTTGTTCCTCATGTTTAGATAGAACTTCCTGTTTCTACTTGGTGCCCATCGCTCCTTTTCCTGTCACAGGACACCACTGGAAAGAGTTTTGCCCTCATCTTCTTGACAGTCACCCTTTAGATATTGATAAGCATTGATGAGGTCCCCTCTCTGTCTTCTCTTCCCCAGGCTAAACAGCCTCAGGTCTCTCCGCCTTTCCTCCTCAAAGATGCTCCAATCTCTTCATCATCTTTGTGGCCTCCACTGGAGTCTTCCCATTAGTTCCCTGTCTGTCTTGAGCTGGGAAGCCCCAAACTGGAGATGGTACTCCAGAGGTGGCCTCAAAAGGGCAGAGTAGAGGGGAAGAAGAACATTCTTCAACCTGCTGCCCACACTCTTCTTAAGGCACCCCAGGACATTTGCCCTCTTGTCCTCTAGAGCACATTGTTGAGTCATAGTTGACTTGTTATCCACCAGCACCCCCTGGTCCTTCTCCACAGAACTTCTAGCAGGCCAGTCTCTAAGAAGAGAAGACAAGTCTCCGGGAAGATCTCATAGCAGACCTAAAGGGGGCCTACTTGAAAGATGAAGAAGGACTTTTTATGAGGGCATGTGGTAGTAGAACAGGCACNCACTCTTCTTAAGGCACCCCAGGACATTTGCCCTCTTGTCCTCTAGAGCACATTGTTGAGTCATAGTTGACTTGTTATCCACCAGCACCCCCTGGTCCTTCTCCACAGAACTTCTAGCAGGCCAGTCTCTAAGAAGAGAAGACAAGTCTCCGGGAAGATCTCATAGCAGACCTAAAGGGGGCCTACTTGAAAGATGAAGAAGGACTTTTTATGAGGGCATGTGGTAGTAGAACAGGCACCAATGGTTTCAAACTAGAGCAGGTTAGATTTAGATTAGACATTAGGAAGAAACTATTTACTATGAGAGTGATGAGACACTGGAATGCATTGTCCAGAGATGTTGTGGATGTCTCATCCCTGGACGTGTTTAATACAGGCTGGATGAGGCTTTGACCAACCTGCTCTGGTGGGAGGTATCACTGCCCATGGCAGGGAATTGAAACTATATGGTCTTTAAGGTCTCTTTCAACTCAAGCTATTCTATGATTCTATGAAACATGTACATGCCAAGCAGCTGATTTGCAAAGGCAGGAATTTAGGGCTTCCCGAAAATCAGTTTCCTGATGAGGTTTCTCAGGTCACATGATTAAAAGCACTGGTATCTTTGAAGGCTTTCAGCATGTCCCAGCGGACAGTTAACAGAGCAGGTGGGCTGCAGTATAAGTTAATGACACAGCTTTGCCATACTGTAGCACCTTCAACATTTCCCTTATGGTTCAATTGGGAAGAACAAATAAAAAAAGAAACAACAGGAGAAAGACACCTGTGAAGGACTTAAAACACTGCCCAGTGTCAGAAGATATTGCATAACTAGGAGAAATTAAAAATTATCTAACTCAACACATCTTCATGTCTGCAGATACCTTCTAGTGCATCTTAGGAGGAAAGCTTGAAGACAGGAAATGGTCCTTCAACACAGGCAATGGTTTACAGCAAGGGAAAAAAGGAGGGAAAAAAAATGCAAGTAATGTATAATATTGATGGAGAAACAGATATTTAGACTAGGAGACACTTAGATTAAGAGTTAATTACCTCAAGTGTTTGTGTTGAGGTTTTGACTAATGAGGACATTGGGCACAGACAGAGATGTCTCAGTGCACAACAGGTAATAGCTGCTGCCTTCCAGAACCTTAGGGAAATCTGAATTATTCTAGAAGAGACAAGGAGGAATCAACAGCTGCAGAAGTGGAGTCACCAACAATTTTGAGCACAGCATGACTTTATGCTGATTGATGGAATCATGGGTAGATATTGAACACATTGTTAATTAAAATAAATCAGATCAAAGATAAGAGGAACTGAAAAGAATTTTTGCTGAAAATTCAAATGTAAGCTGGGCTTATTTTCTACAATTTAGAAAAGATTTGGGTTGCTTTTATACTATAAATCATTGGGTACAAAGCACATGCTTAAGTACTTTACTGAACAAGGGCCGTTATGAATAAGAGCTTGGAAATACTCCTCTGTTAATGAGCTTCCGGGAAACATACAATTGTTTTTGAAGAAGTCTAATGAAGACAGATTTGTATGAGATTTCATTTGATGCAGCCAGAAAACCCAAACTCATCAACCAAACAAAATCATGGGAGTAATTTTTATTTTTTGGTGTCTGATTATACTTCCAGGAGTGCCGGTGTGTCATGCTTTCAAACTTTCATTGAACTTTACTCTCTCGCTCCAGGCAATCATTTTCCCTTGATGCCTGATGTTGAATGATATACGTGCACCTGTGTGATAATGGCTGGTTAGATATAACTTTACTGGGCTGGGAAAACCCAAATGTCACCTCTACACTTAACCATTTTATTTCTTTTATGGCTCTGGTATGGATCCCTGCTCTAAAAACTACCAGTGGAGCTTACGTTTATCAGGGGAAATGTGAGTGTTTTATCATACCAACAGTTTAAAGTCTGCTACAACTTTGCAAACTGCTGTAAGAGTCCTTGCTTTTATCAGTCCTCAAACTTCCCAGCACTCACCAGAACAAAGGAAAGAACAGCTGGGAAATTTTAAAAGCAACAATGTTTGCCATTTCACTCAGGTTTAAGCGTAGTAATTAATAAAACTTTCCCTCCTCTTCCACCCCATCCCAGTGCAAAACAGGAGTTCTTGCTGGCCCCTTCCACTGCCTCTCAGCGGTTATATTCCCCTACTCCAAAACAGTTAGTGCTATTGTGATCATGTCACTTCAACATTTTGCTAGCATTTGTCATCAGCCTTCTAAGAGGCAGTGAGCTTGGGGCAAGTTTTTATTAGGCATCAGAAAATGTTTTACTGTTTCATTCATCTGAAGAAGAAATACTGAAGTGAAGCAGGAATATAACACATGTGGCCAAGGTGAGAAACACCTCACTTCACTTCAGCTATCTAGAAGTATCTCACATAGGTGAATCAAATGGGCTCCATCTACAGCCAAAATGAAGAGTTGGAGCCCCCAAAGGCTGATTTATCTCTGCAGCCTCAGACACCTCTCTCAGCACGGGATGAATCACTCCCTGAACCTCTTCTGCTCTCTTCACTGACTAGAGAAGGATATCTGGTATTAGCCAAACTTGTAGGCAAGTTCAGTTACGTCATGTAAATCCCATTTGGGCAGTGTGGTGGTCTATCCAGCCTGGTTTTCCATCAGGCTTTCCATCAACAGATGATGATGGATGCTCCACAAGGATGCAGAACACAGAGCGGCACTGAGATCTGTAACGTATGGGGCTGCGCAGTAATAAAGTGTGAAGAAAATTGCTTCCTTCCCCTCCACGGTGATTAGTGTGTGCTCTGAAGTAAGAGAGAGGGATTGATGCCTGTTGTAATTTTATCCCAACTGAAGCTGTTAGAGTAGATTTGAGGGGTGAGGGGTGGAAAGTGTGTTGTAGATCACTAGAAGATGAAGCTGAGTCACCTGAAAGGACACAGAGCCTTGATAAGCTTCTTGAGAGGAAACCAAACATAGGAGTTTTAATGGGAAATAGCAGTGAATGCGTTTTCATATAGTACGTGTTTGGAGATCAGCATCAGGTACAAGTCTGAGTTATTTCCCAAAGGTACCTGAGGGACTTACCTCTTACTAAATACAAATACAGAGATTAAAATAACTGCTTCCTTCTTCCCCACCTTTCTTTGACAATTAATGCCAAGGCTGGTGGTTTTGGGCTTTTGGTCTGCTCAGGCCAACCCCATTGCTGCTGTTCTCCATCACAGTGGGACACTGTGCAGTGAACTGAGTCCTCCCTCTGACAGGTGAAATGGGTCCTGTGTTCACATGATAGCACATCCAGCTAAAGGTGCAGCAAGAATCCTCCAGGCATGAGTTGCCCTACTTCAGAAATGACCTGGTGAGTTTCCCAAGATATTCACCTCCTTAAACCACAGGCTAATGCCATCTGCCTTCCATGGTGATGTCCCACAATCCACCAGAGGAAGGAACAGCTGAATCTTGCCCGAGACCTTGGCTATTCAGCAGAGCATCATTCCTCTGTGGCCACAGAGACTCATGGTGCTGTTACAAGGAAAAGCACCTGAAGCATGCTAAGTAAGAGAAGATATCTGTGTTTCTCAGCAGAGACTTTTCCAAGACACTGGCAGCGACACTTCCAAAAGGTGGTGTTTATAAATCACTATTAACAAAACAAAGCACTTTAAAGAGAGGCACCCCAGGGCAGTCTGGCCTCTGTTAAAACAGACTTTTCAGAAACATTTATGGACTTAAACAAAACTCATTTCAGAATGTCGGTGAATTTGCCTTCAGGTTGCACTCTGGCTTTGCTACCAGCCTAGTCTTTAAAATTACTCACTGGGAAAGAGAAAGGACTTTTTTGCCAGCTAAAGGGTTCCTGTGTGTGCTACTTGTCCTGCCAGAATGCAGTTGGCCAGATGTGGGTGGCTGAGATTTGACACAGCATATAGACCAGATTGCCTTTATTGTTATTAGTGTTGCTATTATGATTATGATGTGTGTTACAGCCTTGTCTGAAAGTTTTGCACAGGCAAAGGATGTGAGTTAGAAATGCTATAGCAGAGGACCAAGGTACGAAGAGATCAAATTGTCCTTAGAAGGTCAGGGACAGAGCTTGGGAATGAGCTCAGCTTTCTTGAGACCCAAACTGGCCTCATTAAACCAGGTTTAACTGCAACATTTTTAAGGTGTCTATCACATAAGCATCCGAGCTTCTGTCCCAATAGCCCAACCTACATGTAAACCACTGCGTTCTGGAAGCTGTTCCTTATTTTTCTGCCAGTAAATGCAAAATCCATGCTAGTAAGAGTTGGAGAAATGGTTGCAGAAATGCATTTGCTGGTAACTTTCACTCTCTAGCTCATATTGTTAACACACCCAGTTCCAAAGACCGGATAGCAGATGGAAATACTCATTGGTCTGATGGATTTATGGGTGTTTGAACCCTTGTGATGGTACATATTGCCTTCAGAACAACATTTTCTTCACAGTGAGCCAAGTTCTGGTGCAGCTGAAGTTATTGGAAGTTTTGCCACTAACTTTAATGGGATCAGGATTTGGATTTGTGTCTGCAGATACAAAGTAACCCGCTAGTGCAAATTTGGAAAGCAAGAGCTGAATTAGAGGGGGTGAGACTGAGGAAAAAGAGAGAGAAAAATTGAAACTGTGGTAAGATTTAGGATTAAGTTTTGCCCCATCTCTGTGTCTCCTTTTTCTGAAGAATGTAGTCCAAACACTTTATTTGAAATAAATCTGTAGAAGTAGGAGATACGAGCAGGGACAATTGATCAAAGGGTTTCGGGTATGACAAACCTAAGCTTGAACACTCTTATGACACAGACCCCAGGACATGTCAGCAGTCCTCCTCCCTTGAAAGAGCTGACCTGGGAGGCATTGCTTACTGCAAGTGTTTCTGATTGGGCAAATACCAAGAAGCACAGGACATTTCAGACAACTGACACTTTGAGAAGCTGAAGCAAAGACCATCCAGTAAGTTTGCTGAGCATCTTTATTCTACCTGGAGAGGAAAAACTCATCAAGCGGAAGTCTTTTCACAGGTCTGCCTTGAAAGGAGAGGTCCTCCTGAGCTGCTCAGCTTGGCCAGCTCCAGCTGCAAGCTTGCAACCTCTCTCGCCCTCAGGCAGAGCAAGACAGCAATGTGGAAATCACCACCCGTGGCTGATTACAGAAGGCAGGTGTGATGCCAAGAACGTCGTCACCCGCTTTGCTTGCCAAGTACCTGGATGCAGCATGAACAATCGCATCCTGCAGATAGTTCTGTCAGCCGATGAGCACATTTCCCTTGGAGATAGGATGACTGAACATGCAAACTAATGTGCTTGTGAGTCTTTCATGTACAGAGCTCTAACAGATGTTTAAAGATCATCCTCTGGCACGGGAAAAGTGTCTAGGAGGCCCTGGATAGGAGTTGTCTTGGTATGCTTTTTTGTTTTTTTTTTTTTCCTCTTCAGATGAGCTGAAAGGGGAAAGTTCCTGTTACTGATTATTTTCTGTCTGAGCAAAGAGCTTATAATGACTGTCCCAGCTCATGTATCAGAGAATGCCAACCAGATAAAGGCAGTTTTTCTCTTCTCTGTGGGTCCTTATCTTTCAGCAAGCCATGCAAAGATCCATAAGACATCCATTTTTGTGACATCAATAGTTAAAAACCTTCATAAGAAAGTACCTTGCACTTTCTTTGACAGTGCTCCCTGCAAATGTGGATCACAGGTGATGCCCATGAGAATCTCAGCTACTAGTAATAGGGATTTATGCAGAAATTATGTTGAAGCTGAGAAAAAGCTAAGAAAAATGTGCTGGTGTGAGTGTGTTCCTCAGGGCTGAGCCCCGACTCTATCCGCTTTGAATTGTGGTGTTATGGATGTCATTGCAAATGGTAGTTACTCTCTTCAGTAAGACTTCTCTGGCTTGCCTGCCCTTTTCCCATCAGTAACTAAGGCAGAGTTATAGCAGACTTGTCTTCTGATGTCTTGAACAAAGTGAGTCAGGCTTTAGGATAGCTAGACCCTCGCCAGCACCTCATGCCTATTAAACCTGACATCTCCCTGCAATTCTCCTGCCAGCAGAGCCCTGGGCTTGTTTTGGGATGCAGCAGTGGTGAAGCCTGGTCACAGACAGCTCAGCACATGGATGACCTTTGGGGCATGGCTGAAGAGTGCAACTCCTCTCTCAGCAGGAACTGTCCTCAGAGTTCATTAAGAAACCATGACACTGCTGTGATGCGTAAGTGAGGGCAGAACATGCGAGAACCACCATTATCAGATGCCGATGGCCAGCGATGGCAACAACAGGTCACCCAAACTTTACAAAACATGGCCATCTATTTGAGCATCTAAAGGGTGAACCTCACTGATGTTTGGTGAGGAGATCTTTGTAAATCTCTCCTGATATTTTCTCTCCCTGTGCAGACATGGGATGCCCGTAGCTCTCTTCTTTAATCTTGTCTGTCTTCTTGCATGTTCCTGAGTGTATGGGCTCTCTCCAGTTGTGGATATATTTGATCTGCATGTCACTAAGGCCTTGGAGGGTTTTTTTTTGCCATATCTACTGAATATTCAAATGCCCAGCATCATGTCTAGTCACAGCCTCTATTTCTGTCATGAAACCCTATAGCAACAACTTAAACTTATTGAGAACTGCCCATCCCACCATAAAAATAATGCTCACAGAGCACCACGACACACTGCAAAACCTACTGGGACAAGTTGTGTTTGATCAATGAGCTGCTTTTGTTGTTGTTGGTTTTTTNTTTTGTTTTTTTTTTTTTTTTTTTTTTTTTTGTAGGGCAGCTAAAACATCTTCACTCTCTTGATGAGTTGGGCTATCTTACTGCAGAGATACTAATACTGAGACAAGGAGCTTACATCCTCAGGGTCTAATCTAGAGCCACTGCAAAGCACCAGAAACCTTTTTAACTGATCAGGCAGAGCTGGGAATAGATCCCTATTGATTGCTACACAAATGCAGACTGTTCTTTTGCTGTTGTTGAGTAGAGACAGGGAAGACACAGACAAACAGAGCATAAAAAATATTTTTCAAGTATTGACTGGAACACAATGGGAAAATCTGACCCACTCTCTCTTCTTCATGTATCTGTGTGTTTTGAACCTTAGCTTTTGATAAAGGGATATTTCACTGTTAAGTTGTAAGGGGAAACCTAGCCTTGAACGGCCATCAGAGTTAAAGGGAGATTTTTACCCCAGGTGTCAAAAGAAGGACAAAGTCCCAGAACAAACTTGTTACAACTTTTAATGAAAACTGGAGGCAGCTGCTCTCAGTTTGAGTTGGTAAAACAGTGATCTCTCTCCCACTTTTCTGGATTTCATTTTTAGCTATGGGGCTATAACATTCTAAGTTTGCTTGCAGCCTTGTTGGACATGTAGTTTAATTCATGAATGTTTATAAAGTGCTTTAAGATCTGCAGCTGGATAAGTGCTAAGTAGCGCAGATGATTTTTCTTATCTCGCATATAAATCAGATTAAAACTTTACCCTGAAATTAACAGCTCTGGCGTTAACAATAGGCTGAACTACACACCAAACTGCAGCACTTATCATATCACAGCATTTCCCTTATTAATTACATGCCCTGCTGTGGTTTTTGGACCAAAATCAGCTACACTTCAGATACGAGCAGCCGGACAGCGTGGGGAGGAAAGCCTCTGTAACTGCATGACACATATGTTAATGATGAAATTAAACAGATGGCCCAGTCACTCATCAGTGAAAGTCCACCAGGGGCTGTAAGAAAGAAGGAGATTTCCTATGTAACATAACAATTTGGACATCAGAAGGTTTCAAGTTACAAGATTTTCCTTTATCCTCCACCTGAAACTTTTAAGGGGTAGCATCAGGGAATTTCATCCGGACTTCAGATACTAATCTAGTTTTATGCTGGTTTGATGTGTCTGTTGAGAGCAGGCAGCCAGCTCTGATGACTCCCTATAAGCATACACCATGCAGCAGATGGACTGGCTCTTTGCAGACACCAAGATATGACTGGACCTGGAAATTATAGAATGGTTTGGTTTGGAAGGGACCTTTAAAGGTCTTCTAGTCCAACTCCCCTGTAGGGAGCAGGATCATCTTCAAATGTCTTATAAATATCTAAATAGATTATACATTTCTGAAAGGTAAGTGTCAAGAAGATGTGATTAGTCTCTTTTCAGTGGTGCCCAGTGGTAAGACAAGGGACAATGGGCATGAACTAGAGGTTCCACCTAAATATAAGGAAAACCTTGATTTTGAGGGTGACAGAGCACTGGAAAAGGCTGCGTGGAGAGGTTGTGGAATCTTCTTCCCTGGAGAGATTAAAAGTCCTCCTAGATGCCATCCTGTGCAACCTGCTCTACGTGAACCTACTTTAGCAAGGAGGTTGGACTAGATGATCCCCAGAGGTCCCTTCCAACAGATACCATGCTGTGATTCTGATATAACTAGACCAGGTTGCTCAGAGCCCTGTCCAACCTGACTTGGAAGGGTTCCAGGGATGGAGCATCTCCCACCTCTCTGGGCAACCTGTGTTAGTGTTTCACTACCCTCATTGTACGAAATATCTTCCTCGTATCTAGTGTGTCTCCAGAAACCCATGTACGTGATCAGCTAGTAGAAGAGCTAGATCCAGCACTCACTGCATCAAATGATGGTTGAATGAGTTTAGGGACTGAGATGCAGTGGAGCAGGGCCAAATATTCATTTGTTGCTCACCCATGCATCTCTGTGGAAGCCACAGGTGTCACGTGTACTGTGAAGCATGTTTTCAGGCCGTGTAACCACTAAGCTCACATCAAACTCAGCCTGCAAGTTTTGCTTACTCAAAGCAGCATGCGCAAGTATGGCCCCATGTAAACCTGTAAGAAAGGGGATAATGGGCCCAGTTAAGAATAAAGTCTATTTGTGTCTGAATTCTGCATCCTTCTTCACTTAAAGACATGAAAGGGATGATTATCAATATTTTTAAATGCATTTCTGGTAGTGGTTAGCGATTATAACCAAAGGCAGGGCTCTGATGTACATGTGCAGGGTAAGGCAAGCTTGTACACAATGATTTACAATCTAATAGGACACCAAAGAAAGACTAGATGAAGGGAAGAAAGGGTTGTTATCCTCAGAGTATCTTCAGCCAAACCTTTGGTGGTATTTAAGTGCCTGCTGGTGTTTTGAAAATTCATTATCTAATTCCCTTTGAAAACCCATTTCCAATTAACAGGAGTGGTCACCTTTCCCATTGCAGATACATTTTCAAAAGAGCTTGGATCCTAATTAGACAATGGGTGGGTTTCCAGAAGTGCACAGTGTGGGCTTTGAGATGATTTGGGAAAATGGGACTAAGAATCAAAAAGCACACAGAGGATATGAAAACCCAGGTCTACACAACCTCTATCAGTTGCACCTTGAGATTGTACATTGTGAGCTTGTACAGATTTAATCGAAATCTTTTCCATGAAGAAATTATTAATTTTAACTTCAATTAAGTATTTACCATCTTCCTTTTATGCAAAACCGAGCAGAAAAACCCCATGGATAGCCTTTACTTCCCATCACAGACGTTGTCCTGCATGGAACAGTTTGGGAAAATGAGAGCATTTTTCTCTGTCTTTTTAATATTTGGTGAAAGGAGAATTTTGTTTTATTATATTTTGTTCACAGATTGTCTTATTTTTGGTTTGGTGGGTTTTTTTTGGTTTTCTTGATTTTTTTTTTTTTTTTTTTTTTTTTTTTTTTTTTTTTTTTTTTTTTTTTTTTTTTTTTAGTTTCTGTATGGATCCTAAAGCTTTTAATTTTTCTAAGTTCCTCTTAAAACTGAATGGGATTTAGTGAAAGACTTAGAGTTTCTATTTCACAAATAACAGTGAGTTAAAAAAAAAAAAGAAATTCTTCATTTTATTTATATTTTCCTTGTGTGAAAAATCATATCATAATGAACCAAAATTGGAGAGTAGTTGAGGAAAACAGAGTTGGGGAATATAGAAAAAGACATTTGTGTGAAACTTTTTCACGTACCCAGTAAAGACATGATACTGATTTTTTTTTTTTTTTTGGGTGTTTTTTCTTTCAAGTAGAACAAAAGCTTCTGTGTCTGATGTTGAAACATAACCTAGTTATTCTTTCACCAATTAAAAACACATAGGGGATTTTCCCACTAATAATACCAGCTCAAAACTCAACAGTGACAGATCAATGTCTTGTACTGGGCTTTCTGGGTTCTGTGATGGTGCCTCACTAAGTGGTCAAAGATCTAAGCTTGGGGTCCAATGGGCCATGAAGACTTAGAGGAGAAAACATTTCACCTTTCTTAATTGGGTAGTGTTGTGAGGTGTCCTGGGTTACAGCAGGGAAATCAGGAGGTGATGTGCCCATCATCATGTCTTACTAGGTTCCTGGCAAGTGCAAGGCATCAGAGCCATTTCAGTGCTCAGCACCTGGCACCAGGAATGCTCAGGGTGATGGTACACCATGCAGAGCAGTGCAAGACAAGCTGAAGCTTGGTGAACTGGTCATGCATGATGCATCTTCTATTTTGCCCCAGGTACCTGGGAAACACCCCAAGAGCCATGTAGACATATTTCTGTGACAAAGCTGTGTATGTAGTTGAATTGCCACCCTTGGATGTACTTAAAAGCCATCTACAAATGGTGCTCAAGGATATGGTATAGTAGTGGCCCTGGCAGAGTTAGATAATGGTTGCAATTGATGATCTCAAAGGCCCTTTAGAACCACAGTGATTCTGTGATTCTCTCTGTCCACACCTAAAACATCTGGCAGGCGCCCTTGAAACCCTACCACCTGCTCAGTTGACTAGTTGGATGTGTTAAGACGAACTGCACTTATCTTTCACACTGGTTTTGAACAAGGTGGGATCAGGGATTACTCCTCATGTGCAGAGTGATACCAGTTTCTGTGTCTGTCAGGGGATTGAAATATCTCTCTGATGCCTTGCCAAGGTAGTGGTGCACAAGGCAGGAGCATCATCAGACAAAACCCAACCGTGATTGCAAAAGAGAAAAACCAACCGATAGATCAGCAATCATCACTTTATAGGTGTGGGAACACACTGCCACGACCATTGCTGCAGGATTGCATTACTGCCCTATAGCCAGAGAGTCCAGGGTTTGTGGTTAGGCATTGCTTTGAGGGCTCACACCTTTGGAAGTAATTTACTACAGGTTGAGAACAGAAAGATCTTCCTAATGCACAAACAGAAATCAGATGCTCAACTCGAATTTGTGACTGAGAGGATTTGTGCCATAAGAGGTCTTCCCTCTCTGTTTATAACAAACTCTGACTGCCAGCAGAGAGGGAATTAAGAACTGGGCATGAACAGAATGAATAATATTACAGTTATTGCGAAACACTTTGGTTTATTTTCTTGTTTTTTCCCCCACCTTCTCCATTATTTTAGTTTGTAACACCAAAAGGTGGTGGAACAGAGGTTCCCTGTTGTCGTCACGTTGCAAAAGGCCTGGTAAGATGATTTGACAAGGTCCCCTCCATCCATATATCCTCCAGTTCTGTGGTATGGTTCAATTTCCTAGAGATAAATGATCAGGTGTGTTAATGGTGCTCAACTGCAAAGTAAGCCACCAGTTCCTTCCAGATGGTCATTGTTTATCCTAACATGTCGGTCATGACTCTTGACCTCTGGCACTAAGAGCCTGAAAAAGGCATCAGGTTTTACAATAACTATCTAGGTGCACATCCTCCCCAGAAAAGGGCTACAAACAAAGCCCAGAAGTAAACTCTCAGTGTTGTAGGATAAACACTCCTGTATATGATACCTCTACATTTTGCCCTGCTAAGCAAGCTCTTAATCAAAAGCCAAAGTACTGTAGTCATGAGCACCTTGTAAATAATTTCTTGTTGATTAGAGATATCTTCAGACACTGCTTATTCCTGGGACAAGCTGAGGCAGCAGGTACCAAGTGGCCTTTTGCCAGCACAGGGAACTCTGCCTGACATCTCACAATCTGCTGAAGATATGGTTTGGCTTTCTCTGACAGCACAATATCTGCCACGACCATGGCATCAGCACAACCTGGTGGCAGGGTGCCAGCAGAGAAGTTTTGAAATGTCTGCGATCTGAGCGTCCCAGGATGTTGTAATATTGTTATTCCAGTCCCTTTTCCAGTACCACAGCTTATTAAACCAGTCACTGTCTCTCTTTAAACTTCCAATCAGTGTGCAGTATTTTCATTCTTACTCTCTAAAAGGAGTAAGAGTCACTCCTGTTGTCCAGTCCTGGGTTCCTCATGGCCTCAAAGTATGACAAGGGGTTGTTCTGGAGGAACTAGGGTGCTGAAATGGTTCATGTGGACAAAATAGCAGGAAGCAGCAAGGCTCTCATGACAACGGGGAAGACAAGACACTCCAGCAGTCCTCATCAGTCCAACCTAAAGCAAAAACACTAGATCCAGCATCAGCCTGAACTGGAGCAAAAGAAAAGGTTTGCAGTGCTCCATTATTTATCAATATCCAGGATATTGCCCACACTCTGGGCAGATGTGTGCCTACATTGTCCATGTTCAACTCCAGCCCTGCAAAGTGAACCCAGAAGTGCTGAAAGGTCTTCCAGCATACTAACCACCTCCTGCTCTGGAAAGGGAATCTCTTGCAGTAATAGCAGGGCAGGGAAATGAAAGCAAAGCCTGTGCCAGCCCCTAGCTAGCCACAGGCACAATTTCTGATCTTCATGAAATCATCAACTCTCTGTCTTGGGAATATGAGCTCAAATAAACACCCCAAAGGACCTGTTGTGCAAGCGGCAAGGATGGGAGAATTTATTTCCCTTAAAAAACAAATTATGAACTTAATAAGAAAGATGATTTACCTAAAGGGCTCAGCAGTGTCTGGACCATGGAGCCCCATCACCTACATCCAGGGAGGGGGCACGGGCAGAGTGGCCTCCCCCGCTCCCCCCCAGCTACTATGGCTTCTGTAAGGCAGGACAGCTGCAAATAAATGTGCAACTCATAAAACTAAAGGGGGTCTGCAAGCTATTAGGTAATTAAGCAAAGTGAAGGCTTAGAGCACCCGGCTGCTGCTTCCAGCCTATAGCTGTGCTCTCTTTAGAGTCTGATTGGATAAAAGATTTTTATTAACTTCATATTTTTGCTTCTAATTTTCCTCTCCTTGCCTTTCATATTGCAGGCCCTGAGCTTCTCTGGTCTTGCGGTGATGTTTATTGGCACTGGCAGGTTGCAACACCCCTGCAGGCTTCCCACAGACAAACCCGAGAGCAAACCCCAGAGCGCAGACCATGAACCGAAGCAACTTCATACACTGCCTTTGCTGTGAAATTGCTCAGGCACTTCCCTCATGGTTTTTCTCTCACCCTTCCCACCTTCCCAGCTGGAGCCTCCTTTCCTCCCCCATTACACCTCTCCTTTTCCAGTAGAAGAGGCAGCAGGCCCAGAAAAGCAGTTTCTTTTCCCCATGCCTTGAGGCTGCGGTTCGAGGTAGGAAACAAGCCCCAGTGGGTTCCGACACCTACCGCTTCTGCATAGTGTAAGACAGATTCCAGACAAGGGGAGGAATGGAAGGCACATGGCTTGCAAGTAGTAGCAAAATACTTGGGCATCTCACTTTGGGCCCAACATAGACCTGCTTCATCTTCGGGGTCAGGTAAGTCAACCCCACCCAACCTGAACACTGGGGAACCTGCACTTCGACCCCTTAAACATAGTTCTCTGATCTTCAAAGTGGCTGCGTAGGACCTTAAAATGCAAGAGTATATCTCTGGTGCAACAGTGTCAGTGTTTGGGCACCTACTATGAGCTCCAGAGAGCCTCCCAACTGTTCTTTGTAGCAGTGAATCAGAATGGTTTGTGTTGGAGGATCATTTGGTCCAACACCTGGGTCTACAGCCAGCAGGGACATCTTCAACTAGATTAGTGCCCCATCCAAACTGACTCAGAATGTTTCCAGGAACAGGGCATCTGTCGCATCTCTGGGTAACCTGTTCCAGTGTTTCACCACCCTCATTGTCTTTCTTCTACTTAGTCTAAATCTCCCCTCTTTTGGCTTCAAAAGACAGGACTCCTTGTCCTACCATAGCAGGCCCTGCTAAAAAGATTGTCTTTGTCTGTCTTAGAAGTCCTGTATAGATACTGAAAGGCTGCAGTAAGGTCTCCCTAGAGCCTTCTCTTTTCCAGGCTGAACAATCTCAAGATTTTCAGCCTTTCTTGATAGGAGAGACATTCCAATGACTCCAGGAGAATCTCAACTACCTTTCTGGAAGACTTCCACAGCTTGAAGAATCTCTGCCCTAGGATTTATTTAACCTCCTGCATTTGCTTGCTGTGGTCCATTGAACAATAGACTCTGGTTTGGGAGCAGGCTGGATCAGCTAAATTGGCTTATTCTGTGTGATGCTCACAGTCACATCTGTTCACAACAGCTGGCTGTAAGCCTAGCCTCTCATTTTTTTTAATATCACTGTGGGGGTTTACTGGTAGTGTCTCTGGACAGTAGGAGGCAGAGAAAGAAGCAGCAAACCCTCAGAGTGCCACCAGTGAAGCCAAATAAAAGGCAAATGGGAAAGCGCGTGTTTTACTGGCTGTGGTGCCCAGTTTTGGTGTCCCTCCAGCTGCTTGTTATAATAGAAAGGGAGTGGCTGGGTCACTTGTGATTCATTTCAGCCCCTTGTCCTGGTTGGAAAGAAGCATAAAAGATGCTTTGTTTCCCTGAACAGGAGATGGGGAGTGTTCCAGCCTCCAAATCTTCTGCTTGCCAATGGAGCCTGATGCACTCCACCATGTGTGATCTATTTGAGTTTGAAAGCTTGACAAGAAATGTCATAACAACACCAGGATGTTCCCCTATCCAGCACAGCAGCAGCAGCTTATTTGTTCAGTGCTCAGCTGCTGTGCACAATCAATGCAACATGTAGCATGCAATGGGCTTTAAAGATGTATGGGTAATCTCTGGCTGTGCAGAAAAGATGGTCTGTCCACAGGGAGTGCTTTTTGAGCCTCATTCAGCATTATTTAAACTTTTAGGCATCCTGCCTGGCTTTTACAAGCCCTTGTTCCTCCCAAGCACTTGTAAAACTTCTGAGTGGAGCCATTTCCATCCTTTTGGGATTGCTTTTGTGTTTTGTGTGAATGTCCCAACCCAGACTCAGCAACCTTTTTAGATTCCTACCTTCTTTAAAAAATGGATTTAGGACCCAAAATGTGGCGTTGCATCTGGACTGACATATTTATGAATATCTGGTAATTATTTTTATTTTTTAAGTCAGAGAGTCACAGAATCATAGAATATTTTGGGGTGGAAGACACTCCAAGAGATGTTTATAGGCCATTTAATCCAATAGCCCTTCAGTGAGCAAGGACGTCTGTAAGCAGATCAGGTTGCTCAGAGCCCCATCTAAACTTCGAGAGTTTCCAGAGGTCTGGGCAACCTGTGCCAGTGTTTCACCATCCTTACTGTTGAAAATGTCTTCCTTCTATCTAGCCTAAATCTCCCTCCTTTTACTTTTAACCATAATCCCCTTGTCCTACCACAACAGGCTAAAAAGCCTGCTAAAAAGACTGTCCACACTCTTTCAAACCCCCTTTAAGTACTGAGAGGTCACAATAAGATCTCCTCAGAGCCTTCTCTTCTCCAGGCTGAACAACCTCAACTCTCTCAGCCTTTCCTCATAGCAGAGGCGTTCTAGCTCTCTGATAATTTTTTGTGGCCTCTTCTGGACCTACTCCAACACATCCATGTTCTTTTTGTGCTGAGGATTTCAGGTCTGGATACAGTACTCCAGGTATTGCCTTTCCCAATTTGTCAGCAGCCTGCAGTAGTAGTTCTGATGAGCAGAGGCTGTTGCCTTCACTAAAATCTGCTATTTACCTGTGGGAAAATAAGTTCATCTTTGGAGGATGGCTTATACAGGACTCTTTTTCAGATGTGCAATAGCACTGACACTTCTCAGAGCAGTCAGAGGTGGTAAGCCTATGTAGTTGTCTTAAAGTTAGTTAAAAGGATTTTGTTCGTATGTAAGGCATCTGTTAGGAGAAATACAAAGTTTTCTTGGGTCTGTTAGAGGATCTGTACTGGTAGCAGTCTCTTTTATTATAAATAAATGAACCTAAATAATTTTAAAGGCTGACTTGGATTCTACTTCCAGTGTCAGTCACTGCTATGGCCTGAAGACACATGGGTTGTAGTGTGAGAGGATTCTGAAAATTTTGCCCCAAGGAAGTAATATGTCATTATTTAAAAACATTTCTACACAGTCCTCTGCAATCTCTGAACAATGATAGTGTGCTCTCTTGTCTGCAAATTACTTCACAGGGTCATTTTCTGTAATTACTGAGGCTACTGGGCATTATTACTCACACTTTACAGATGGAAAAGCCCAGATGGGTCAAAATGCCTGCCCCAGTCATGTAGATTAAGTGTTCAGAGTTGAATTTCAGTTTCTGGACTTAGTGGAAACCAGAAAATGTATAAATACATATTAAAAGACTCAATGATATGATTAGCTGCATTTTTCCTTGGACATTCATCTACTTGTCCCCACTATAGGGAGAGTCACTACAAGGAGATGTTTTCCTTATCTACTGTAAGGAACTTTTCTCCTGGCAAAAGAGAAAAAGTCTCTTTGTGTCACATGGTGCCCCCTAAGGTTATTACCAAGAGAATAGTTTGGCAAGCTAAAAGCTCTGCTCAGAAATTACTCTGTCCATTCTGGATAAGCTGACGCTGAGTTTCAGTGACTTAACTTTGCAGTGTAGTACTCATTTGTCTTGCAGTGGCATTTATCAGCCTGACCTGAACCCAGAGACATTCAAACTCTTCCTTCATCCTCTGTTTCAGGGCAGCACCTTCCCTGGTGGGAAGGACCACCCAAAAGCATCTTAGCCTTTCAGGGTTTTACTTTCTATGTAAGAGGAACAGCTGTATTTTCATAGTTTCCTAATCACCAGCTCTCAGAGATGGTCCAGCACTGCTGTTGTCTCCTTGATGTGTCTTCCTGAGTTGGCACTTGTTTCATCTCTGCTGACCTCTTTCTTGGCCACAATCTCTGTCACTGTCATTGATGCTCTTCACCTAAGCAGTGATTTTTTTTTTTTTGCTCAGACTGTATCCAAATCCTTGTTGGTTTTGTGCTCCCTACACCTGAAGAAGGCCAGGCTCCAACTGACCTCACCATGCTCATCTAGGTCAGCCTGCTGCTCCCTTCCCCATGGATATTTCCACTTCTGAGAAACTGCCTACCACCAACTGACCAGTACTGACTCCAGTGAGCTTCAACAACAAAATCCCCAACTTTAAAAATCCCTTTTATTTCTTCCATTTGCTTTAGTATGTTTGTATTCTTAAACTATCAGTTCTTGCAGGCAAAGGATGCTGTGTGGCTACTTGGAATATGGTTAGCTCTTCGAAAGCACTACCATTAACGACTAATAAATGTCGAGATAAAGTTCATAATCATTGATTTTTGCATTCAGACCTGAAAACTCCCTGGATTGCTTTACCTTTAAGCAAAACCACCACATATTTTAGGTCCAGAAAGCACTATTAGATTTTGTAGCTCAACCTCGGGGGACAGATTTCAGGCATAGAACATCTAATATCCACAACAGACTTGCTAGAAAGCAGCTGAGTGCAAGGCTTAAGCATGGGTACAAGAGTCCCAATGTGTTACTGAAAGCTGCCCACGTTCAGCCACAAGCTAATCACCGTCATAAGGTGACCTTGTAATCCTGGTCACCTGCTGGTCCAATTAAATTATGGACATCTGCAAAATATAAGTCAAGAGGCTCCCTGTGTCCTTGCAGTGTGAGTTGTGTTTTATAATGATTCCAAAACAGTTCTAAGTGAAAATAAGCCACCCAGCACAAGAGCTAACACAGGCAGGGTGCAAAGCTGAAAAAGAACTGGAAAAAATTAACTTCTTGTATATATTTCCTATGGTTCCTTTCAGTTAACTCACTGCAATGCTTAAAATACTTCCTTGCCATATGAATCTGCTGCGGTATATTTAACACATTACCCGTATAAAATGATTCAAGCACAAGTTTCTTTTATCAGCAACGTCCAAACTACTTTGTTTTCTCCAAATCAGTGATGGAACTACACCAAAATCACAGATCTGATCACTCTTTGAACAGTTGGATGAGTTTAAATCTTCAACCTAGCATCATGTACAGTTGCAATTTGTTAATAGGCCCACACCTAAGTCCTAAATCCAAAAGGGATTCAAAACTCCATTTACAGAGGACTTGTGCTTCAAGTGAGTTTGATTCTGACAAAAAGCAGCCACTCATGAACTTTCTCTAAATAAAATGGAAAGAAGAAACTTGAATTTTACCCCTCTTATTCAATTTTTTTTCCCCTGGCAAACAGCATAGCTCACGGTAAAACAGTAAAATTTTACAAGGTGAAGAAATGTATGACCATTCTCAGCATAGGGAGAATCAAGGAATAGAGAGAAGCAGTCACAAGGCAGTTGGCTCTCTGCCTCAGTCTCATTGAGAAAAACTATTCCCTTAGACAGATCTTGCTGGTGGCCTCTGCTGTTGTGTGCTGGAATGGTCCTTTCTAGGCTGCCATATCTCTCCTAGCCTGCTTCCAGGGATGGTGTAGGGACAGACACATTCCTGGGAACACTTCTGGTAGACATCTGGATGTGGTCACCCTGTTTGAGAGAATAGCAGTTTAATAGCATGAATGCAATGTGACTATTAGTTTCTAAGCCAAGGAACGACTCCTGAAAGTGTTTGCTTTATTAATACAGATGTAGCTGTTGTGGTCAATGAAACAACCTGGAGAGACTGACACACTTAAGTACTCTGGGAGATGAAGGCTGAAAGAAGATAAGTGTTTGGTCTACAAAGTCTCTGCTTTTTGAGTAGATGGGAGTAACACAGGCAGCAGCACTTAATTCTGTATCACTATGGCAAAATCACAATTTTGGGCTCTTCTTTGAGACCATCTTTAGCCTGCCATGCCCAGTCATTAACTCTTTTTATCAATGCTGTCAATAAGACTCATCTGATTTCTGAAAACCCCGAAAGTCTAAAGCAGAAGAAGCTGAACACGTGCCATAGAGTCTGCCATGCTCTGTCACAGTAATTATTAGCAGTAGTTTTAAGATCTGATCCTCTGCCTTGTTGTGCTCTGTCATGAATGCTTTTCCAGCAGAAGGATTGCAGAGGAAACTGTACAACCATCCTGTTCTTTAAATGCTCTTCAGAGAATGACATAGATCATAGAAGATCATAGAATCAACCAGGTTGGAGGAGACCTCCAGGATCATCCAGTCCAACCTATCGCCCAGCCCTATCCAATCAACTAGACCATGGTACTAAGTGCCCCATCCAGGCTTTTCTTGAACTCCTCCAGGGACAGCAACTCTACCACCTTCCTGGGCAGCCCAGGCCAATGCAAATCACTCTCTCCGTGAGGAACTTCCTCCTAATATCCAGCCTATACCTCCCCTGGTACAACTTGAGACTGTGTCCCCTTCTTCTGTTGCTGGTTGCCTGGAAGAAGAGACCAACCCCCACCTGGCTACAACCTCCTTTCAGGTAGTTGTAGACAGCAATGAGGTCACCCCTGAGCCTCCTCTTTTCCAGGCTAAACACCCCCAGCTCCCTCAGCCTCTCCTCACAGGGCTTGTGCTACAGGTCTGAATGATCCCATGCCCCAAATGCCTTTGGTCTTCTAGCATGTGTCTCATAGGCTGTTACCTCGGGGACAGCATCACTGCATGTTAAAATGACTGAGCTTTCTGGTCTGACCTTCTACACCACAGATGAATGTTGTGACAGACTTTCACCAGTCATGGGACCACTCAAAGTCATATTGCTTCACCATTAGAACAATACCTGGAAAGCCCATGTAAGCTACTTGTGGACTTGTCTTCTTATCCCCTTTCAACCTTCTGCTCCATCTGTTCCAACAGAGGCAGTTAGACTTATTTGGGGAAGTTTTGCTTGGGTACTTTCACACTCTATCACCCTGATTTTCCTGCACCACAGCAGGGAAGACAGAGGGAATATGTACCTGGGGTTGGACTAGATGATCTCCAGAGGTCCTTTCCAACCCCTATCATTCTGTGATTCTGTGACTCTGTAATCTGCAGTCTTAGTTAAAGTTGCTAATGAAAGTCAGTTTGCACTAACCTACCAAATTCTGAGCTGCCTGAGGAAGAAGAAAGGCAGCTGAGAGAGCAATATTTCAAACCTCCTTGCACAACTTCCCAGAATAGCCTTGTAAGAATCCCAAGGCTGAATTAAGCTCAGAGAAGCTTCTTTACATCAGAAGAACTTCTGTGTGTGGTTGTAGTGCTCTGAACCACTGTGGGTTTCCAATGGCTTTCACAGAAGCTCTAAAGAACAGCTTTTTCCATGACAGTTTATTTTTATGCATCTGTTTTACAGAAAGGACGCATCCCTACAAGTAACTTAACTTGTGCTTGGAAATGATGATGTTGTAGACCTTCAGGCTTCAACCCTATGAGACATCTGTGTGCCTACAGCCCACTGAGAGAGGTTGCTCAGCTGCTAAGTGGTCCTCCATCTCAGATCTGGATGACTGAGTTACTAAACAAGGAGGAGACTTTAAAGACAATCTTGAATAAGACAGAATTTCTGTGTTTCAGGGTTCTCAGTGTGCCCATTGGTAGTAAATTCACCTGTGTTGATAAAATACTACCAACCTACCTGGGGCCCATATGAAAGGAGGCATCTCAATACTTAAAGGTCATCAAGGCATTGCTGTCAATATTTTTTTTTGCTTTATTTTTTTTTTCACTCCAAGTTTCCCTTTTGCTTTGCAGTGCTTTCATCTCCCCCTGTCTCTTGAGCACTGTCTCACTGTGCATATGTTTTCCTTTTGCAAGTTGTCCCTTCCCCCTGAGTTTACTTTTGTAAGCAGACTTGTTTTTATTCAATTCCCCTTGGTGTTCTTTGGGTTTTTGAATTCCTCTAATCTTCTCTGCAGCTCTTCTATTTTCTTCACTTACCTTCCATCCTGAAGTGCTGCTGAGACCCTGTTTCTAATTAGATCTGTTTTGTCTTGTTTACTGGACTTTTCCACTCCCCCATGTTACACAGAAGCCACTTTTTATTTTTGTTTATTTGGGTTTGTTTGTTTGGTTTCTGCTGTTTTGTTTCTTCTTTTTCTCTCTTACCCCCCACCCCCCAATCAGAAACCAGGAAGATACTTCTTTTTCACTGTTGTTTGTTTTAAGTACTTTCCTCAAGAAATTGACTAGATGGTTTTTAAATAATATTTACACTCTTAACTGTAATAACTGCTTTTGAAATTACTTTCATGTATAGTAAATGGTAGTTTACTATAACTACCATTTTCATCTTAATTCACAGTGCAACTTCTTGCTTAAGTCTCTTCAGATTTATCTGAACAAAACCACCTTCAAGAACCATTCAGATAGGAGCAGATTTGCCTTTCCTGACAGGAAAATGGTCTCAGGGGAGAATTTCTCACTGAATGTAGTTTGTATTCAGAATTACTTTTTTCTGAGTCATACATCAGGGAAAAGGTAGAACCCTAAGGGAAGGAAAATTTTAATTTACCAGAAGCTTAGAGAGTGATGCGGGTTTAATCTCTTTACATCAACCAGAGGTAGTAATGCAAGAAAAGAAAATGAAGTTTGTGGTGTTCTGTCCCCTCAAAGCTTAAGTGATCTTTTCAAGCTCTGAAGGGGAAAAAAAAAAAAAAAAAAAAAAAAAGGGGGAGCTGATAGGGGTATCAGAATCAAATTCTGCTGTAACAAAATGTGTGGGGAAAATTATCCACCAGCTTTGAGAATTCCGGCAGTGCTCAAAGCCGTAAGTGTTTGGCAACATGAGGCAGTCAAGAAATCTGAATGAGTAATGCTGAGTTTGGTTCTTTGAAAGCTTTGTTTCTCACTCCACACACACCCCCCCCACACCCCCTTTTAAAAATTTTTTTAAAAATTTTTTATTCTTATGAGCAAAAGTGGTTAACTCAGGAGTTTATGAAACAAAGAAATTGGCTTCCATTCATGGCTCTTGGATTCACTTTCTGTACAGTCTTGGAAAAGTCACTTAAAACTAGATGTATAAGCAGACTCTGCTTGATCCAGGCATTAGGATCTCTGTAAGCAGATGAATGGATAGGATTACCCCAAACCAAAAAGCAGAGCTCAAAACTACCTGAGGCAACCTGAGGAAGATGAGCAAGACTCAGGACTTCTAGATATTTGGTCTTGGATGACTAAAGACATTGCCTGTTTGGAAATCTCTAGCAGGGATTTTCCACTCTGAATCTTGCTCTAGATTGGCTGCTTAAATCACGTTAGCCCATTTTTACAAGAACCTGCAGGAAAATGCATTGTTTTTTGACAATGAAAGAGGAAGGTGAGGAGTATCTTCTCAGATATTTGCCACACTTGTTTGAGGTAGGAGCTTCAAACCACGTCTTGACTTGTGGGATAGTTTTTTGAGAATTTCCTTGGTTGTATGAGTAAACCAGCAGGAAAACAATCCAGTTCAGTCACTGGTGTGTGGGATAAGATAAGGTACACATGGCAAGATTAGAAAGTTGCATTACTACCTCTGGTTGGTGTAAAGCCAAGTATAATAACCATGCTCATAAAACAACTTGCTCTGAAGCAGATTCTAGAGGAAGGACCATGTAGAAACCAGGGAGATTGAGAGCTCTCTTTTGCCTCTGATGTGACACAAGGGTCTGAGTGGAGTTACAGTTTCAAGGTGGATGCAATATCTTTGGCAAAAACTTAAGGCTTTGCCAGCAGTAATGTGAACATGTAGAGCCCTCAACCATAAGAAGTTAAAGGATTCCTGTAAAATACCATTTTGGAAGCAGCAACAATGGACTTTAGGTCCATTTGTAGCTTTAGCTCAGAAGAGGGCTTCTGTGATCTGTCTGCACAAGTGCTGAATTTCCTTAGGAGATATGTGAATATTCATACAATCCAGTTGTGTTGAGGAGGTGAGCTCAAGTCAGCCAATTGTGTAGTGTATGTGTATTTAAATATTTCATTTTTGGAAAGCAAAACCAGAACAGCACAATTTTAACAATTAATCCTATCAAATATTTATGATGTCAAAACCATAATATAAATCAAAATGTTTAGATTTGAGTATGAGAAATATACCTAAAAAAAAAATTGTTTCAAAATAATTTCTTTATTCCCTTTTCTGTCAATTTTTCTGTACAAAGGCCTTTATTTCTCCAGCTACTCCTGATAACATCACAGCCACCAGAAACAGCTCTTGGAGCAAATCTCAGAAGGAATCCAAACTTCATGAATCATGTAGACAGGCATGTAGAATGAGAATAGGACCTTCTAAAAATGCTGACTAGTAAGAATCACTATTTGGAAGAAGATAGGGAACAGGAACATGCATATAGTCCACAGCCTGGGTGACGAGCCCCAAATCTTGACAACAGGCAGCGCATGCTTGTTTGTTCTGCTTGATCCACTACAATGTGACCAGGATAGAAAGAATAAGAGTTTTCAAAATAAAATGTTTTACCCCAACAGTAAGGACTAAGCATGAGGCTTGGTGTTTGCTTTACCATTTTCTCAGGTACCTGGTTTTCATTTCTGGGTATTCATGACTACTTGGCATGCAGAGGCAAAAGTGTCATCAAGGTCAAACTTGGCTGTGCTTGCATATAACAGGAGTCCTCTGAGCAGTAGTGGGGATGTAGGATAAGACACCATCTGCAGTCCTCCATATTATGAGGAAAACTTCTGTAATTGCATCTTTGGAGCTACACCCCAGTCCTCTCACATAATGTCAATGACAGAGATTCTTCTAGTCATTGCTGTCATATGGTCTTGATTGCTTGGACCAGAGAGCTGTTTCTTATATGAAAGCAGACATCCCATTGCTGGACTAGAATGACTCCTACTTTTCCAGGATGAGAAGCAGATGAGGTCTATGTCCTAAAGCTAGGATGGATTTTGTTGTTGTTGTTGTTGTTTTAAAAACATCCATAAGACAGATATTTTGCTCACCGTGTATTTTAGCTGCTGGCAAATGTTTCTAGTTGTGCTACAGAGATGATTATATCCATCCGAAGCTTCCTCTTTGGATTAAAAAAAAAAAAAAAAAAGAAAAAAAGAAAAAAAAGTCTTACTAACAGTTGCTAGCAAAAGCATTCTGGAATAGATTTGTTGATAGAAGATGACTGCTGTGCTTTCAGAAGGAAAATTAAACTGAAGAACAAGTATATTTAAGCATAATTGCTCTAAAAACAGAACACATGGCATATTATAATTTGTAGTTCACTGGAAAACGGAATAATCCAGAAGGCTGAATTCAGTGTAGTGCATTAGAAGAGTTATATTAATTTGCAATGAGTTCTGCTTGCAGCTTTCTATCAGATCATGTGTAAAATGCCTCAGTGCTATCAGAGGAAAACTTAGCTAGGACAACACTGAGAGCTTCAGATGAAATTTCCAGGAAGGTAATTTTTCAGCTCAAGATGATCTTATCAGGTTCAACTTTTCAAACAGATTTTAATTTCCTGTGGTGGCTGGGTAATCTCAAAGTGACTGAGCCACAGGGTCCATCTGCGGTCTTGCAGCTTAATGATCTTTTCTCTGTTGTTACATAGCATCTTCTCATTGGGCTCTGTTAACTATGACACACTATTAATGTGCTGCAATAAATGTAAATGACAGTTCTTTCCCTGCTGAAATTTTTAGTTTCCATCTGGTACAAGATCATCTCAGAGTCACTACCAATATTCTTAAATTGTGATACTCAAAAGGAGATAATGCTAGCACCTGATTTTCATTTTGGAAAATTGAGGCTTTCTCTATTCATACATGAAATAGAGGGAGACTCAAACAAGTCCATATGTTCCAAGCCCATCTCCTATGACAAGATCACACATGGATGAGGGAAAGGCTGTCGATGTTGTATTCCTAGACTTTTGAAAAGCCTCTGATATTGTTCCCCACAAAATTCTTGTAGACAAATTGGCTGCTCGTGGCTTGGATGAGCACACTGTCTCCTGGATAAAGCACTGGCTGGACAGAAGGTCCCAGAGAGTGGTGATCAATGGAGTTAAATCCAGCTGGTGGCTGGTCACCTTTGGTGTCCCTCAGGGATCTGTGTTGGGACCATTTCTTTTTAACATCTTTATTGACGACCTTGATTCAGGCATAGAGAGTGTCAGTAGTGAGTTTGCGGATGACATCAAGTTAGGTGGCAGTGTTGATTTGAATGAGGGTAGAGAGGTTCTTCAAAGGGACTTGGATAGGCTAGATCAATGGGCCAACATTAATGGGATGAATTTCAACAAGGCCAAGTGCCAGGTCCTGCACTTGGGTCACAACAACCCCAAGCAACACCACAGGCTTGGGGAAATGTGACTGGAGAGCTGCCTGGCAGAAAGGGATATGGGGGTTGTAACAGACAGGCAGCTAAATATGAACCAGCAGTGTGCCCAGGCAGTCAAGAAGGCCAGTGGCATCCTGGCTTGTATTAAAAATGCTGTGGTCAGCAGGAGTAGGGAGGTGATTGTACCCTTGTACTCAGCTTTGGTGAGGCCACACCTCGAGTATTGTGTTCAGTTTTGGGCACCGCAATACAGGAGAGATGTGGAGGTGCTGGAGCGGGTCCAGAGGAGGGTAACAAAGCTGGTGAAGGGCCTGGAGAATAAATCTTATGAGGAGCCACTGAAGGAGCTGGGGCTGTTTAGTTTGAAAAAGAGGAGGCTGAGGGGAGATCTCATTGTAGTCTACAACTACTTGAAGGGACATTGTGGAGAGGTTGGTGCTGGTCTCTTCTCACAGGTAATTGAAGACAGAACAAGGGGGAATGGCCTCAAGCTGAGACTGGGTAGGTTTAGAATGGACATTAGGAAAAAGTTTTTCCATGGAGAGAGTGATCAGGGACTGGAATAAGCTACCCAGGGAAGTGGTTTAGTCACCGCCCCAGGATGTATTAAAGGATCCTTTGGATGTGGTGCTTAGGAATATGGTTTAAGGTTTAAGGTGAGTCTTGTAGAGTAGAGTTATAAGTTGGACTTGGTGATCCTGAGGGTCTTTTCCAACCTGGATGTTTCTGTGAATCTGTGATTGTGTTCGATTGCTCTAAACCCTGAAGGTCTGAATACTGGCTCAGACATCCATGAGCCTAAGTGTTATTTCAAACCTCCAAACGATCATTGATTGCATAGCTCAGATATTTTTTAACTTAGCAAAAAAATAAATTAACCGTATCACACCACTCAACAGGTTTTTGGCTTGCATTTTCTACTAAAGTTTAAAACTCTCTTAATTTGTATTCTGCACCATATGCTGCTTTTGAAGAATGAATCCACCTCATGGGAGTGGACATTATAGCAACTCTTACAATCAGTGTTCTTATAGGTCAAAATGAGCACTTTCTAAGCAGCAAAGTCAGATGAAAAGCATAAGAGTGACAGGAAATCCTATTACAGACTGGAGGTCCCATTACTGGTCTGGAGGTGTCAGCAGGTGAATAGACCTGTGTGGGTTAGAATTCACCACACAGTTGTCTTGCTGTGTAAGATTTTTCAATGAATTGTCAACAGATATCAAATCATGAGCAACACAAGACTTCTTGTAGCTCTGAAGGAAGGAAATAATCCATCTTAAGATGCTTGGAGCCTATTAATTCATAATAATCTATGCCGAGTTTCTTTGGAGCTTGTAAACCAGGCAAGAATAACAAACATGCAAACCCTGAAAGGGGTTGGAAGGAGCCTGGTGTATACGACAGGAATTCAGTTTTGTTGCCATCAGGACATCAGTAGGCCTTATGGTACTCTTTTCTCAGTTCAGTTCAGTCAATTTTCCAAAACTCTTAAAAGACTTGAGTCATTAAAGAATTTTCAGCAAAACTTAGCACATAACATCCAGACGAACTGTAGAACTGCATCATTTGTTTGGTTTATTTTCCCCAGCCCATGAAAGAATCCTGAACAAATCAGAATACTCCATCAAATGAGAGCACTAGTTCCCTCAGAATGTCTCTCACTGAAGTTCAGGGTACTTGCTGGAGAATGGGAGTCACTAAGCTCTTCTTAGGGACAGTACTGAGTTCTTATTAGATGAGCTGTGCTCCTTCAGGGCCATGTAGTNAGGCCATGGTGGCTGAGGGACATCACTGAGCTGCTTCACAGCTTTCCACAGCATGAAATATAGATGTGAGCCATGTATTTATACTGGCTGAAATTCTACCAGAGTTTTCTAAACACTCAGAGATGATTAATCCAAGTGCCTAAGATTATGGTTATGATTAGTGGCTGTTAGAATTGTCTGCTAAATAGTGATCAAGACAACGAGGAAATGCAGGAGTTGAAATGCTTAGACACACATCAACACATTGATTAAACCCTTTCAATACAAGCCTGGGAAGCTCTATTGACTCTATGTATTAGTACCACATTAGAGTTATGGGTAAACTGAGACAAAGAACAGTGACTTGGCTTGCAGGTGCCACTCAAGAGGTTGGACCTGCATCACAATCTTTTTTGAAGTCAGTCGTTGCTGCCTGGCCCTACAAGCTGTGGCAAAAAAGACACACATTGCCGGTGGTAAATACCCCAAGAGCGATGAGATAACTGGTGTTAGACATGTCTTGCACTTGCTGTGTATAGAACTATTGTCCAGTAAGACCAAGGATTATTTTGATAAGCAGCTGGTTTCAGGCAATATCAGCTTGTGGGAAAGTTTCTTGGATGTATTGAGTTTTCTCTACAAGGCTCATTAAACTGCATTTGCTACATTTACTGCACATGGCAATTTCCCTCACGTGGGTTGACTGTTTATGTAATTTCTCAGCTGTGTTTATTGGTAAAGTTTCATACCCTTAATCACAAATGCATAACAGCCTTAACCAATGTAGAGCATCCACCATTTCTAATAACATATGGTCTGACCACTCGATAATTTAGATGCCATGGTTCATTAATTCTCCATAGGAGTAATAAGAATCTGGTACTGTCCTAAGCCAATTATTAAGCCAATTTATTGTTCCAAAGGGACTGAAAAAAAAAAAAAAAGGACCTGATAAAATCTGAATCGAAACAGTCCCTTGCTTATTTTTTCCAGAGCTGTGCTACTGTGTGACAACAAAATCAGAGCCACAGGACTTTTGTCTTGGTTAAATAAATGTCACTCCCAATTGATTGAAAACCTTCAGAGGCAAAACTCTAGTTCATCTTTAAGGTTGTTCTGATGTGCTTCTTCACTGCACCCTTATTTTGGAAATAAGGTCCTCATCCTTAGCATGAGGACATGAGAAAGAAAGAATGGTAAGTTCAATGACAAGGAAGTTTAAATGCACCCAAAGCCTCGAACTTCCCACTGCTGGAAATCAGAAACTCAGAAAAGTTGAATCTGAACTTGTGAACTTGTAGACTCCTAGGGAAATGAAGGAAGGTTTCTAATGAAGAAGAGCACAGCATTTTTGCCTCAGCTATTCACACTGCTAATGCTTGGATAATGCTGTGACTAATTATGGTTAATGCCATGCTACTTTAGTGTTTTAATAGGGCTCCGTCAATAAATCTGTTGGTTTGGTGTTGTGGAAGACCAAAATAGGCCAAAATAGGCCTAAACATGTCCTGGCCAAAATAGGCCAAAGTAGGCCTAAACATGTCCCAGACATGTTTTCTGCTCTCCTGCAATCATCAGCCAGGTTGTTTGGGACTTTGGTCCATCTGACTTGTTCATTGCTGATTTTCTGCAGTTGTTTGTCATCATCCTAGGACATGTCCCACCATAAACCCAGCAGCGCAGTCTTATTGCAAACACTTTCATGTGGGGGATTTGATTCAGCCACAGATCAAGAAGATGGGATGTTTTGTGGGATGTGGGCCACACTTTCAGGTTAGTTAGTAAGCTATGCATGACTTCAGCCAACTTATCCTTAAAGAAAGAATAGTCTTGTCCAGGTGGTCTACTTGAATTCCTGAAATATAAGGTATCAATAGAAGTGTCGTAATGGAGAATGACAGTTAGTGGCTTCAATCCACTTGTGTTTAGCTGACTCTATTTCATAGTGTTTCTATGCTAGATTTTGTTTGTTAAAATACCCACTTGTGGTACTACTGGTGGTAGCAATGGTGAAAGCTCTAGTATTCAAACAAGTTACTCACAACCAACAGATTTTTTTAGACCTAATGAGGTCACCTAGGAAGGGAGTTAAAGGGTGGCAGAAGGTTCACAGCAATGCTGTGAATCTTTATTTCAAGTCATTCATTGTGATTGCTAGGGACAGGCAATGGCCAGAGTTGTTGACCGTAGGTCTCCCAGTTACAGAGGTATGTGATCTTTCCCACTATCTGTGGTCTTTTTTTTTTCTCTTAACTTATGAGGAAGTTTGCTCTTCTGCTTTTTACTGGCATTGCTGACCTGAATGAAAATCACCAAATGCCAGCAGATAGAACTGAAAAGAATCAATGGTGAGAAGAGTAAGTTTTTGCTTCAAACCCTGTTATCTTAGACTAACTGGTACTTTTGAGTAAGTCATTCCCCTGTCTCGGCAACTGTTAACAGCCCTTGTCTGGAAGTTAACTTGTTGACTTCATTTCCCTAAAGTTTTATTCCATCTGGCCAGAAAAAGAGGAATTATCTTCCATTGATAGGCATGCATCAGATGTTTGTGGCCATGTCTATGCTGCAGGATTTGAGTGAGTGCTCCAGACACATCTGAATGCTTCATTTGCACAAGTTCCCTCACCAGAATAAGACTCCAAATCTTCTCATTTCACCTCTCATGTAAAGGTTGCACTAGAAGAGGAATCTGGGCACACGGCCAAAAGGCATGGGACACTGAATCCAAGCCCTGAGCCCAATGTACTCCATTTCTCCTACTAAATGAGGCAGATGGGAATACCCTGAATACAGTATGGGAAGTGACTTGAAGGCCAACAGGCACAGTGTGACCTGCGTGTAGCGTGATCTCTCAGTCTTCAGAACAGGATGGCTGGATTCAACCTGTCTGTTGAGCGTGGTGCCTGCAAGATCCTTACTCCCAAGCCATACAGGGACACTATTTGGACACTGTCACTTGTCCTCAAACAAAAGTATGGCAGAGAGATCATCAGCAGTGCAATAGCAGAGATGATTACACTCCTAGGTGTCATTTAGCTGACCGATGCAGACATACTCTTGGAGTACGAGGTTTTGGAGTCTGTGGTGGGACGCACCTACCCTATACTCTTCATATTACTCTAAGAGTGAATAAAACATCAAATCAAATAACTTCTGATGAATACTCTGATGGAGAAAAAAAGGATTTTCCAGAAGTCAGGAGTTCCTTTTTAGCACATCATTTATAAGAGCTGTGCTGAAGATGAAGCAGAGGAGGCAATTCTCAAGAGGTGCATGCTCAGTTCTTGATAGTTTTATGCCTGTGAAATGGATTGATTTGGACTTCTATAGACTGGAACACTCAAGATCACCCTTGAAAAACCTAGCTACAGATGGTAGCTAACAAGGTATGCCTCTGATCTTGCTCAGGTTTCCAAATACAAAATGAGCGGTTAGGCTAGTGATAACACAATTGCATGGTAATCTGTAACAGGCTAAGAAGGTATTGCACACAGAAAGTGAGAGGAAAAAGGGGAAGACTACTGTTATGTTGTAGCAAAATGCTGAGAAAAGTGAAAAAGCTAAGGTTAAAGCCCTATGAAACTGATTTGACACTACAAATTCTTGCACACATTAGCATAACTGTATGGTAGTATCATCATATTGATCTAGGACTTGTTGATCCCTAAAATGTGTCTTTCTAGGTGTTAACATACTTTGATTTGTCTTATGGTTCTTCTTTAACTGATGCATAGTGAACCATAGTGGTTTTCACATGATGGGTATGTATTTTCAACCCCTGTAATATTTGACCCATCTTCTTGATCAGTGAGAAAAAGTACATGATGTGTCTTGCTTGTTCATTCAAGTAAACACTCAGGCCTTTAAAAATATCTCTCTGACCTTCTTCAGCTCTGCCTCAATGATTTCCTGTGGCAAGGAATTCCATAGGGTGATTATATGTTTTAGACAGAAGTATTTCCTTGCATTCATGTTAACATTATGCCTGTGAAATCAACCCAGAAACTCTCCTTGGTTCTTGCTTTACAGGGTTGGATGTAGAGAAATGTCTGGATGGTTTTTATACAAACAAGTATTTATTTTGTATTCCAAAATTATTTAAATATAAATATATATACAAAAAAGAAATATGTAGTAATGACCCACTTATGTAAACAGGAAAAATCTAAAAGTTTTTCCATAATCTTCAGTCAATTACATGCCAGAAAAAAAAAAAAAAAAACCACAAGGAAACAGCCTGGAAAAGTTAGTTGCACCCAGTATACACATTAAATGGAAAAAAAAACAAGATGGCTTTTCCTTTTTTCATTCCTTCAGATGGAAAATATATGTGTCTGGGCACCCAACTCTTACAGTGAGAGAAATGGCCCTCATGTCAGTCTTGCCCACTGTGGGTCTTTCCCAGATGGGTGAGAGAGGGTGTAATGGGCGGTAGATGGGTCATGAGATGGATGGGAGAGGATCTGTGTGAAACAAGTCCTGTTTCAGTTTTACTGAAGCTTTTAGCTTTAGTCTAGAGCATAGAGTGTCCTTACAGGAAATACTGCAATCTACCAAGGAAACAGAAATTGCAAAGCAGGACCATTTGACTTCCTCATTAAGAAACATAAGATCACATCCCTCTGTGGAATCACTCTGGAAGATCCATGAAGTTTTGCTGGAGAGGACAAACAGAAAGAGTAAACACACATTTATATGATTAGGATGGGCTTTTATGTTGTCTGGTTTTCAGTAAAGGACTTCTACCTCCCAATTCATCTTTTTTGAAGGAAAATGTCTATCATTTCAAATCTGGGACCTCAAAAAGCTTAGCATCTGGGAAGCCTTTCTTTGCAGCCTCCAAGCTACCCCCAAAGATTTTGTGTTTGAAAAACAGCCTTTACAGAAGAAAAAAAAAAAGTATTTTTGGCTTCATTCACTAGTTTAACTGAACAAGAAGCCATGGGTTCTCTGAAGACCTCAGAGCTTCAGCATCACTCTTGTGTCAGCTCTTGGGATGTGGAAGCTTCCCAAAGGCCTCTGTACCATACTTGCCGTCAGCATAGATGTATTTAATCAGGCTCTTGACAGGTAAAGACTGTGAAAAGAGGACAGTTTGTTCTCCCAAGCTGTTAGCTTTCTGAGCCCCCTATTTATTTTGGAAGTGAATGAATAACATTGTGCTGGGAAAGGAAATTAAAAAAGCAGGTTTGGAATTTACAGTAGAGAAAAGAACAGATTTAGGGGGCTTTCTTTTTTTTTTTTTTTTTTTTTTTTTCCCCTTTCCCTCAGCCTACTTCTACCTCCTCCTTCCTCCTCCCTTTTTTTTCACTGCTCTGGTTCCAAACAGCCAAACGTGCTACAGCTGAAAAAGAGGACCTCAAGCCTTTCTCAGTACTGGCAACAAGTGAGTTACAATTGCCAGTCTCTGTATCCTTGCCAAGAGAACAAACTGCTTCAAGGCAAAGGAATGAAGAAAAAAAAAAAAGGAGGTTTATCAAAACCAAATGCCACTGGAAATCCTAATGCTGCAGAGCCCGATTCAAGATGTACATTGAAACGTACCACCAGCCATTTAAAGAGAAAGAAGAAAATGGATTCTTTAATAGAATATTTAAAATATAACAATTGCTTTAGAGTGAGGAATTCTACTCTCTCTGGTTCTTATAAAAGCTCTAATATTTTTTCCCTTCGTCTCTAAGTAAACTCCCAGCAGTTTTCTTTGAAAGCGGATCCTAGGCAGGCACCTCTTTTCCAAAGCTCTCAATGTTGTTCTAATCAGATGTGATAGGTGGTTTGGAGTAGAAGCTGGTCTAAGCAGCAGAGGTATTGCTTTATTGTGTGTCTGTTTTTCTTTTAAAAGTCAGTGATCTAGCTACTCTTAATTTTCACTTCAATGCTTCTTATTATTTTGTTTCTAACCTGTCCCCTGGATCCAAATCATATCCAGCCTGCTGTCTCTTGACAAGCATTCAACACAGAATGGAGAAGGGTTTTTATTTTTAGAGTAGTCATAGTTTTGAAGGCCAGAGGGAATAAACTATTTGGATCATCTAGTTTGACTCTTGGACACCACAGGTCACAGAATTTCATGCACTGATTTGTGCATTTTGTGCAGGAGCTGGACAACATCTTTCAGGAAGACATCCAAGTATCAAGTCCTGAAGGAATCTTCACAACCTTGGGCATATAGATCTAGTGGATTAGTCTCATCCCTACAAGATGTGCCAAGTTTTTCCCTAGAACATCTGCAAGTCCCAGTTCAATACACTGAAGCTTATAATAACTTCAGAAGATACTCTGTCATGTGCTGCCTTTGTCCCAGGTTGTACTTGCAGGCCATGGTTGGAGCTGTGGCTCCTAAGTTCTGTCTAAGCAAACATCTGAGCTGGCCTGCTAACTTCAGTGTTCAGTCAGATGTCGAGAGGCAAGTGGCATTGGCTTTGAGTGACGTAACAGTTGACAGCAAATGTTAACTTTGAGCTGAGACCAGAATCTGCAGCCAGATCAACTGACAAAAATATTCCAAAATAGTGGGTGGGGGGAGAAACTGCACAGTCAGGCTCTAGTTCCATCTGAGAGATGGAGAAGTTCCTAGTTCATGTCTACATGAAAGCCTTTCCTGTATTACTCCTGCTGTAGGATGGAGTATGTAATCACAATCCAGTCTCAGCCAACAAACAGCACTTTTAACCATCAGGCCAAAGCCCAGACTTGACATTGCTCAGTATCACATCTGGAAAGAGGTAAATAAAAGAGGCAAAGCAGATAACAGTAACTTCCCAAGCCGGTTGAGAACTGGGAAGCCATCACCTGTGTTGCATATCAGATCTCAATGTACCAGGCTCAACTTCCTGGGCAAATCTCAGAGGGTTTCCCAACTTCGGCTACAGGCATAGAAATTCAACGGAGTAAGCTGTAAGTGATGTATGATCAAAGATCAGGGTGAGATGAGGCCAACTCCACTATGCAGATCCAGTTTAAATAACTCCCTGGTTGTCCCATGGACAAACAAGGCAGTTTCACAATCAGGTGTGTTTTCCAGATCCTGAATCACTTCTTTAAAACTTTTCCGAACCTTTCTCATTTACACCATGTCTTCGTTGAAGTTCATCAGATCTGCAATGTAGCAACAATCCTGTTAATGCAAATACATGTGTAAAGCCATCTCCTACACATTATTGTCCTGTCAGTGACATATCCCTGATGGATGCAATCACATTGTTTTTCTGGGGTAATTAAAATTATGTCCACAATCCAGGTGATCTCCTCAAAGTGTGAGTGTGAACTTACTTCTTCTTCCATTATCTTGCTAGAGTTAATTGAGTATCAAATAAGCTGTTTCAAAACCTCTTTGGCTGGTGCTGAAGTTTTATCGACAGCAAACCTTCGACATACAAGTGTACCTCTTCAAAGATACCTCTGCATATGTTTGCCTCTCCAAACTAAAACATGGCAATCACAATGTTTTCCTTCACCACCTGTGGCTGTGGTGAGGAGAATGCAGCTTAATACCCAGAGAGGAGTGCCAGAAGAAATAAGAGGTTCTGAATGCAGTCTGGGGGCCTGGTATGTAGACACAAGCTCCACATTTTGCTTCATCCACCAAAGTGCCTCTGCAATTGTTGCCCTGATATTTGTATTTTCACTTATTAAATCTGTGTCATGTAATAAAATGTGCTATAAATTAAAAGCAGAATCAGACATTTTTCATCTGTTCTCTGCTCCATGTCACCCTCAGGATGTCACATTATGGAGCCTTTCCTGGTTCACCAGATCTTGTGCTTCACTATGTCAAAAGAGAAACTGGTGATATATTCCCTTATTATGAAATGTTAATGTCTGATTTAAAGTTGGTGTTTTAGGTTGGTTTTTGGTGGGTTTTTTTAATTTTTTTTTTTTTTATTTTAACACACAATGCTCTGAAATTTAAATTGGAGCTAAAGCACATTAGCAGCTGTTAACACATCTCTGTTAGCTTGTCCACCAGCAGTGGAGCACAGATCCCTTCTGCTCTGCAGCTGAGCTGCTAAATTCTGTTTCAAATGAAAGCACAGTTCAGCTTCAAAGTGAGCATCCAGAGCAAAGCTTCCTCAGCATCAAAAGTGTGGACAGCCCTTACCAAGATGCATACCAGTCTTGACATTCAGATCCCAATGAGGTTTTTCTGGGAGCTAATCAGGATTTGCATGAAAGCAAGAAATCAAGCAAAAGGCTTGCTGGGATTTAGATGTTGGATTTAAGCTCCATGTCACCTGTGGACTAAGCACAGATTTCCACCTCCCTTGTCCTGACACTTTTCCTCTGAATTTATGGAGATAAGTGGCCAGCACAAACATGTCTGTGAGTGCCTATCTTTGCTTCTTTTCTCACACCTGACAAGTGAAGGGTTGTAGAAGGGTGGCCGGCTTGGATGGTACCTTGGAATGGTGCCTGTTTCCTCAGCTTTTTACACCTGCAGATGCAGCAGTACAGGAATTGGTACAGGGACTGAAATTGTTGCTGTTTGAATATTCCTGTATCACCACTAAAATCTCTACAGTGTTTAAACAGAGTGGCAACTGTAAAATTGCCAGAAATTTATCTAAAAGTTGAATATGGTTTTCAACCACCTGTAGGGAACTTAGGGTACCATGGAAGGAAATAAATCTTGGCAATATCTTAATAAAATGTTTTTATATACTCAAACCACATACCTAGCCTGGGTCCAAATTCAGATTTGAGCTGTAATTACACTGCAAAAGGTCTAAGTCTGTGCTGCAATACCTCCCTACCCAGGTTGTGAAGCCCCTGATCCCTTAGGTCAGAGCTCAGCAGGGTAAGTTGACTTGCATCTCATTCTCAGTTTAAAGAGGAGGTGCAATACAGCTGAGAGGGACTTGGGAAGCTGCTGTTATGAATTTCTTTGCTGCTGGCCTTCAACTGATATCAAGGTCCAGAAATGATGAGGGGTGAAAAGGATGGGGTCTTCTCTCCATTTTGACCTATTCTCTAAGATCCAGCTTTTGGTAATAGTGACACCAAGATCTAGAAATACAGTGAAGGAGGATGAGGATTTCTTCCTTACTGTTCCTCATCTGTCATGTCTCTGAGTTCTGTTCCAGCACAGCAGCTGGTATCAGACTGACAGGAGGTGTCACTGTAAGTTGTGGGTCTGAGCTAGGCAGTCAGGACCTGTTCCTCACTGCAAAGGAAAGATCAGTACAGTCATCGATAGCTTAAGAGCTTTTTAGTGATGTTGGACATATGAAGAAGTTACATTCATTCTGCATTGACTCTGAAGAGATGGCAATCCATACATGAAAAGTGGTAGCTTTTTGTTGTTATTGTTTTAATTGCTAAGTGAATATCTGAACTGATCCTCAGAAAGAGTACAGCTGTCTGAAGGACAGTGGAGTTCTTCTTCGGTTGTCATTTGGAGATTTCTACAAGGAGTCTATGATTATCTTCTCTTCCTTCCATATTTTCAGTGACCTAACAGAGCAGTTTAGTCTGCAAAGGTATGGAAAAGAGTCCAAGCTGTTAATCCAAGTGAGTAAATTGGATCTGAATTTTGACCAGGGACTAAGAACCTAAAATGGGAGAAGTTTTTAAATGCAAACCCAACAAAGTCTTTCCATAAGAGAGATTCCTAAGCTCAGCGTATGTTATCTTTACTCTGAGAATAACAACACCTATATATCTCAAAACCTGCAAACCTGCATCACCTGAGATGTCTTGGTTACCATCATAAGATAAGACTGGGAAGTATTAAGCAACGACAATGGAGAAAGAATCCTCAATATTAAGAGGTGATGTGCACAGCATAAGTCCTGGTGACCTGCTAGTCCTTCTTTCTGCTTCACCATCTCAGTGCAGAGCACTAAAACAGGGCAAAGGAGTCCCTAAAGTAGATGGAATAGAGCAGTGATCAGTCTCAGGATGGAAATTAGTTTCAGTGGCATCACCTAATGAGACCTAGAAGAGACACAAAGTTTGCTAGTGATTATCATAGAGAAAGAAAGGTTTTCCTGGAGCAAAGGCAATAAATATGCAAAAGTAAGGTTCAAACAAAGAATGGTGTGCAGTGAAGGAATCCTATTCAGCAAGCACCTGTGATAAGACTGCAGCATTGATGTTAAAAGTGACACGTGGGTGAAAATCAGTGTTTCAGTGATGCCACTAATGGCTGGACATTTGATTCTGAAAAAACACGTAACAGCAATGGGGTCACTGGACCACACGACTGTCCTGGTTTTACTGGGACAGAATCCCAGGCCAGCCATGGGCTGCAGGCCATTAGCAGTTCTGAGTCAGCCAGGACAGATCACTTGAGCTGGCTCACAGGTGTATCCTATACTGTGAGCATTACACTCAGTATAAAGGAGGAAATTTGCTGAGAGGAGGAGAATTTCCTGTTCCTTTTCTTCCTAGGTGTTGTGACAACTGCACTTTTCCCTGGGCTGAGTTTAAATTTGCATGTTTTGTACTGACACTGGTATTAATTTGGCTATTTCATTAAAATGATTTTCATTTCAACCTGGGAGTCTTCTCTTCTTTTTCTGATTCTCTTCTGGGAAGGGGTCATCAGGTGGTAGAGAAACTGGTAGAGTTTAACTCCAGGTATATGGGCTCAACGCAGACAATGTCCATTCACTTGCAATCTCCTATCAAGACACTGCAGAATGATCTTATATTTTCTGTCCTTGCAAGTGTAGCCTCCTTTTTTCTAGAGTTACTTTCAATGGGGATTCTACAGAACGGGTGATACCCTTAGTTTCCTCGTACCTTCTAGCCACTGAGTAGGATATTCAGAGATATGTGTCCAACTCATTAAACTTCACTGGATTTGATTAGAAACAACTGAAGGAAAACCAAAGTCTTGCTGACAGCACAGGGAGCGAGAGACTACTGGCTTGGTGTTAAATAATGCTTCTTCTGCAAGCCTAGGAAGATGAAAGCCAGTGGCTTTGAATTCATAGAGTAGGCTTGAAGGTTAAGAAAATGCCATTTCCTATTAGCTTTTCAGTGTAAGAATGGCAGCATGGAACAAAAGTAGCTGGCTCTGAATCATTGGAAAGATGCAATTGTAGCTTCATGTCAATCTGAGCAAAGGGGTGCTGTGTATCCAGGATGCAGGGTATGGAGGAAGAGCAGCTTACATATAAATTTACATTAAAGCCAGTTAAACTCTCATTACCACAGCATTGTCAGAGCTCTGCATCTTTCAGTGCCCTGAATCAAACCAGTATTCAGCAATGCATGGTCTTAAATTTCTGAAGGAAATTTAAGTATTTATATACAGCAGAAGTGTGATGTTTCTGTGCAAAACTCAATAATATTTGCAAGAACAGGAGACATAGCTGAGCAAAGTAAGGCAATCAGAGACATTAGCAAAGAAACAGGGAAGTTAAAACCTTTTTTTTCCTGTTTATTTTGGTGTATTATTTTTCAACTGTAAAAGAATAATAGGAAAATTTCTGTTCTCAGGGAATTTTCATGGAGAAATCTGAATGTGGTCTTGAAAGAAACTCCAAACTCAAAAAAAAAAAAAAAAAGAAAAAAGAAAGAGAGAGAGAGAAACCTGAAAAGTTCCAGTGCAGTAAATCAACAGGAGTTGATGATCTTCACCCAAGGGTATAGAAGTAAATGAAGTGTGAAACAGTGAGATCTGAGTTTATGCAATAAGGAACCATTCGAAGAGCCACTGAAATAAATGGAAAGACTCCCTATACTTTTCTGAAAACTGGATCAGACCTTGCTGAATTACTTCAGAAAAACAGTGAGTACTCACAGGAAGGTGTTCATCACCCATTAAGGAAGCACAGTGGGGTGAGCAGGGACATATCAAGTAGGATCAGCCAGATCAAGATCAGTCCAAACCATACAGAAAGCTCTCTAATTACAGAGCTCCATCTTCACTAGTGCAGTGCAGCTCTGCAGGAGTTGGCCCTGTAATATTGGGACTGACATGTGACACTATGAGCATCAAGCCAAATCCTGCCACCCACGCAGCATGGTAAATGCTTTCAGGATCTGGCCCATCTCAGTGGCACCACTGTGTTTGCATGACTACAGCTTCTTGCAGCTCAGCTTAGTTGGCCTGCTAGATGTAGTACATCTGAAAGCTGCTCTTTCTTCCCTATAATCACTGTTGGCAATCATTTGTCACAGCTAAGGACAACATCTCCTGCTGCTTGGCGATAGGACTGCTGCATAGATGATGCCTTATGGACAACTTGGAGTTTCCAGAACAGCATGAGTGCAGAGCACAGGCCAGGCTTCCTTTTTCAGACACCGAGAAGCAAACACTCCCAGCTGCCAACGATTTTACTTTATTGTCATTTAAGTTGGCTCCTTCTGCACAAGTTGCTGGCGGTCTAACAGTAGCAGGAGTTGAGTAATAATAGTATTTCCAGTATACTCACCTCCAAGCAATGCTTTAGAAAAGAGACTGCTGGGAGAACAGGATGAGGATGGTTTGTATTGGCTGTTCCCTCTCAATTTCTCATCAGACTGTGATTCAAACTAGCATCAAACTACAAACACCATCACTCACATCCCCCCTGCAGGTTTTCCATGTTGGCTTCTCAGCAGGCAGGACTAGACTACCATTCATCAGTCCTCAGAGGTGCTGAGAGGGTCCTCTCATCTTGGAAATTCGGAAACAAAGTCATCCACCAGCTTTTCAGCAGGGCCATGGCTTTACTGCACAGGGTCTTGGGAGTGATATGTTTTTCCCTGAGAGGATTTCTTCAGGAAATTTGCAAAATCTAGTCTCACAAGGTTTCACTCAGCTAAATATGGGACGCTCTGTCTGCCTTAAACTTTCCTCAGACTCAGAGAAATGCAAACCAAGGAAAGTGTCTGGAAGCAAGATAATTTCACAGAACTCCAAAATCCAACACTACCACCTCCCCCTGCAGAGATCCAGTGCTCTTCTCCATTTGCTTCTTTGAGAATGCAAGGAGATCCTCCCCTCTCTCTATCCTCTTCCTTAACATTGGCCTCCACATTTCCAAAATACTCATTTTTTCTAACTCAGAGGCAAAGTCATTCTTTTGTGAAGCAGGAACATCTCTGCTTTGTTGGTCATTTGAGACAATAGACATTGGAAAATGTGGTGTTTAACATAGCCATTTGAATGTGGATCCTCACTCGTGGTGCTTATCTGGCTGTGCTTACTTAGATTCAAAGTAATTGAATCCATGATTTCTCACCTACTTTGTGACCTTCTGGCATAAAGATGCATTAACCATCTCTACCTGCAATGCAACAGAATAAGAACGGAATGGCCAAGCATGCAAGCCACAAGGAAAGGGGAGCAAGGACAGGAGGAGACTGTGTTAATATATTGTTCATTAAGGGAAATAATGACTAATGGTATCATCCCACCTAGGAGTTATGGGTGTTGTGTGGATTATCAGGAGATGTCTGAAAAAGGCCATGGTTTGCGAAGGGCTGATCTCAGCTATTCAAAGCTGTAATGTTTCGTTCAGTGCTGCAATCTGAGAGCTGATAGTGATTTAGTGTTTCCATTTTTTTACTTTCCTAGTAGGTGGGAAATTATCTTTAATTCATGCAAGTCGTATAGCATTTAATTTCCTAGACTGTTCTAAAAACTTGAAAAACAATTAAATATTTCTTTTGGTAAATAATACTTCAGTCAATACTTAGACCTGACTAGGCTTTAACGCTCTCAACTTTTTGAAGAGCATTTTGAGTGAGGGAAGGACTTATCATTACTGCCTCAAATTTTCCATTTGTGACTGAAAGTAGTTTTATGAGACAATGGAATGAAAGATCAGGTACCAACTTGTTAGTTTGGTTATACCTCATATGAAAAAATAATTTACACCACTAGTCACAGTCCTGGATTTTTTGGACAAAACTGGTGGTGATGAGAGAGAATCAGAGACTCCTGGAAATCCATTGAATATTTGGATGTCTTACCATTTTCCACAAAACCCAATCTATTCCTAGGGATGACACATCCAGACTTCTTTGAAATCCTGTCCTAAGACAGAACTTCACAAAACAGGGAGATGCTTACATACTTTTATAGTAAGTACATGATCAACTGGGCAGGAATAGGAGGTTTGCAGCTGGAGGAGACCCTGCCAATCGGTACAAAATGCTGGAAGATGGCATGATATGAAATTATGTCTCCAAAGACTGGGCATCAAGTAGACCATGCAGTTAAGTACCTCTGTGAAGCTGATTCATGATTGAATTTTCCAGTTACCTCCCTGCCTGTACTTGGGTTTCGGAGACCTCATCCCTGCTATTTCTTGTTTCTCTTCCTAGAAGGTCTGTCTGGGAGAACATAGGATTACATACATCTTTATATTCTTCTGAATACCTGTGTGTTTCTGAATATGCAGAAATATGCCACCTGCCCCACTTACTAGATCATAATGCAGTGGAGCACAGTATGCAGTCAGTTTGATGCTTTTCACCTGGGAAGTGATATATCTGGATTTATCTACCCTCTCAGCATTTACAGCTTCAACACCCACCCCGCCCCATTTTACCTTCCAACCAACAGACTATGCTCTATACCATGCAACAGAGATAAGCCACAGACAAAGCAAGGGAGACAGACTTGTCCTCGATGTTGCCTTATGCCAGATGGACCAAGATTCCATGCACTAGCTCTCCTTACACTAAAGAGCTATTCAAATTCATACAGGGGGTGTTCCAGGTGGGATAGCACCCAGGCAGCCCTAAGAAGATCAAATACATATATAGTCAGCTCTCTAGTCAGGATAGCCCTCGGATAGACCCACCAAGTAGATTTCCCCAAAGTCAAGGTCTTCAGGTCTGTAGCTGTAGGGAAAGGAGTGATGCCAAAACTTCCAGACAGTCTCTTCTGGAGCCAAGAGCCTGGAAGAGTAGATATAATCTGGGCTCAGCTCCCAGGTCCACAGCAGGGAGCCTGGGAGCTCAAAGCGGCCCAGCAAGAGCCAGAGTTCTCCAAGCATGCTTGCTCTTTGCTGCAAGGCTGCAACTCAGAACCTGGGCATGAAGTACAGTCTCTAAGCATGGGGAAACTGAGTCCAAATGCAAGCTGTCCTCTTCTGGACCTAGCTGTACCACTGCATGAATTAGGGAGCAGTATGCCAGCAGGATAATGACAACAGTGGCAGGAAATCAGCAGTCTCTTCTCCTAGCACTTGCTGGAACAAGGGAAGTCTCTGTGTCAAAAGAGCTATCATGTTCTGAGAGCCCTGCAAGCAGAAGTGTATTAGAAATTCAAAATACTTTTGGCTTATATCTAACATAGATGGAAATAAAAAAAAAAAAAGTAAATAAATGATGGAACAGGAAAAGAGAAAAATAAAAATCTCTACAATTTTGGAACATTGCCTTTTGCCAGAACTGTGTTGCTCTAGTCATGGATGGAAGGAATTGACTAGTTTGAACAAAACACTTTCTTGCCTGTGTGTTTCTAAATGAACTGATGTAGCACTCTAAAGATCAAATTGTGGGCTAGGTTCTTTACCAGTGCACATGAGTTCAGATCCACTACCTTTCCCCAAAGCAAGTTATTCACGAATGAGCACAAAACCTGTCAGTTAAATTATTCACAACTATAGCCCCTGCTTTATTAGACCATTAAAAAAAAAAATCAATTTAGATAATCACAAATTCAAATAACTTCATTGGAAAATGATATGTAAACAGTTCTAATTGGTCTTAATTAGATCCGGGAGGAAAGCCAGGCACTGATTTGGCCTCTTGGAGCTCTGATACCATGCTGGCTACTGTGCAATGGTTATAGGAGTCAGAGATGTAGCATGCTGGGGTTTTTTTCAGAGATCTCTGTCAGCAAAGGAGATAGATGCCTTCTGGACTAACACCCACTGAACTCTGACACACACACACACAGAGGAATGTTTATTCACTTGTCTCTGTTTCTGTTGCTAAGTGGATGTGTTCACACTCTCTCCACTTGTTTGATTAAATCTGACATATTGTTGTGCAGCACAGGACTTGGTATGCTGCAAAACATGGATTTCCTAGTCTGCTCTGCCTCTCATTTAGCTCTAAGTGAATATGGTAACTCTTCCATTCCCTCAGCAAGCAGGAGTTAATAGCAGTGGCTGATACAAGTGGTGATTGACCAGGCAGTGCAGACTTTCTCTAGAGATTTTCTGTTTAGAAGTTTTCCCTTCCCGTTCTTTGACAGATTGCAATGAAAAATTATATCTTTAATTGAAATGTGGGATCCACTAGCAGAAAAGAAAAGAAATCTTGTGGGACAGACACAACAGTGGGAGGCATGAGATTCTGGCTTTCCTACAGCCTGCCTGTATGATCCCTAACAATCCATCTGATACCCCTGTGCTTCTGTTCTCCTGGTAAATTAAAAAATCAAATTGCAGACTTCCTTCCTCTTTTGAATTTATTTAGACTGGAAAAGATTTTTGAGCAGCCAGTGTCTCCTATTACATGTAGATACAGGGCTTTCCCCAACAGGTTGCTAACTCAGAGAAGATTCCTAAATGCTACTGTAATAATGAGTCAAACTCCCTTACCAGGTTATTGTAGACAATAAGTAAGGGCAAGGCAGACCTTTACTGAAATCTGCAATCTTCTTGAAGATATAAAAATCAGAGCAGACTAGGACAAGAATGTCAATTCATCTCCCTGCAGAAAGGCAATTATCCAGTTCCCTATGGAGTTTCTGAGAATCAAACATAAATCTCTGTTACAGAGCTGTTACTAACTCATATATAATTTTTTTATTTCAAAACAAAAAAACCCAAACACTTCACCCAGGTTTGCAGCAAATTTAGAATGATAGAGTCTAGTGGTTTTTCCTGATCCTTCCATTATATTTCATTGAGAACTATTTATACATTCTAAATTCAGTCAGTGTCAGGTAATTTTTGATTAAGAAAATGCTTGTGTATCAGCCACTGGGCTATTATTCTCCTATTACTGATTAAAATAAACACAGTTTAAATATGTGTTTATTACGTGCATATGTTAATACCTGTGTATACATATACTGACAGATATATTCTTCAACTTTAAACTGCAAATATTTATCAAGCACACTAAATATTGTAAATGAGTACAACCCTAGCACTCTTTCCAGAGACATGAATAACCCTTACAGAATGATATACATGAATCTTGCCTGTATATTTAGGCTTCTCCTGTATATTAATTTCCTGAATAGGGCATCATCTCCGTCAGTCATAAGGCATCTTTTAGACTGCTAGGTTCCACTATGCATATAGCTATAATGTGGTCAGGTACTATGAATTTTTTAGGTACCATTCAGGGGGCATTTTATATGCACATTTCATGAGAGGAGGGGGTGGGAATAATATTTTTGGCAGACACTTGCCTGGATATGGATGAGATTCAGAAGACGATGGCTTTTCATATAAGTAGCCAACTCCACTCAATTTAAACCATGGCTCTTGGGAAGCATTTAAAACAGAGACCTGGAATGGAGCTACACCGTAAGCAGTACAGAGCAAACTGTCTATAGTGTGTGCATGTGTCTCTGTGTGCGTGTATATATATCTGCAGATGCTCAAGGTCAAACACACAGAGCTAGCCGTTTGGGGACTCAAACTATGAGGCATTTTGCTGAGACAACTCTCTGTTCAGAGCTGCTGACCTCTGAGAGGCTGCTCAATTCTGTAAGTGGTCCTTGGGGCGAACGGCGGGATCCAAGTGACTGCAGTAGCTCCAGTGACGAGACACATCTGAGGAGCTCAGGCAGCAGATGTAGAGAAAATAATAGTGTAAGGTGCTTGGGGATTAAAGTGTAAAGCCAGTTAGCCTTTCACAGCTGTTCAGAACTTAATACACTGAGACATACTCCTTCCCAATGAGCTACAAATCTCTGAGCCTTACAAACAGTTCACACAGAGCTACATGCTCAGGCATAGCTGCAATAATGCATCTGTGTCTAGAGCCAACACCTAGTCAGCAAAATTGTGTGGAAAAAAACTAATCACAGAATAGGCTCAATAATCAGTGATATCACTTACCTGGTGCATGACATTGAGCAGGCAAGACTTTGAGATGAAAGAATATTTGTCTTCTTCAAATAGGCAGCAGAAATGAGAGATGTGGAGATGAACACACATTTAATCAGAAAAGCAGAGGGAATGACTCCTCAGGATGCTGCAAGGCTGCAGGAATCCTCATAAATCAGATGCACTTTATTTCCATCAGGGTCCTGTCCAGACACCTTCCCATCTTGCCCTCTTCACTTGCCTTTTGGCTCAGGCCTGAGTAGACTCACCCTTGGTTTTTACACCATTTACGACAGAGTCAAAAGATGGAAATAAATTAAAAATCTTAGGAGACTAAGTACATTATGAACAGATTTTGGAAAGAAGTAATCTGAACAGGGTTCCAGGAGGAACCTGTGATTGTTCTGCCTAACTTTAGGCACACAGTGGAGTCACAAAAAATAAATAGTGCAATTGTTCCTCTATAACCAGAATAAAGAGACAAGCAATAGCAGAGGAGATACATCTCTTAATTGGAGTGGAGATTTTCTCTGTCTTAATTAGCTACAGTGGAGCATTTCTATCTTTCTATGATCACTGCTCATTTTAGCCTTCTTGAATTCCACCAGTCTTGCAAGAAAATACATCTTGGATGCTCTGGATGCTCTCTTGAGATTTTCTTCTCCAACATTTGGATTTATTTTCACCTTTTCTCCAGTCATCACCCTTACTTCATTATTGGTCTGGATCCAACCCAACTCTTTAACTCTGTTTGGTCAAATCCAGTTTAACCTTTCCTATCAAATTCAGCGGTAATTTCTGTGTGGGACAGTAATGGTTTAGCAAATCTACATTGTCTGATTGATTTCACAAAAATAATTGGGGATTTAAAACTCTCTCTTAGTAGAAGGTCAACATAGACACTTTAGGTCAGCCAAATACCCTTACTTTGTGACATAGTTTTTCCTAAGTTCACTCTCTAAAGATAGTGAAAACAAGTTCAAGAGCAGAGAATAGCTAAGCGTACCGTTAAAAACAGACTGCCAAGATTAGTCCTGCACCATTCCAGCTTGCTGGTAAACTCTCCCAGCAGTGTTCTCCAGGAGCAATCAGAAAACAGAAAGCATCTGCCATAGGACCAGTCAGTTATGCCTGCATCCAATCCTGGCCCCTATGCTGCTGAGAAAAGGGACTTGTCTTCACTAATTTCATGATGTCACCATTAGAAGAGTGGGAAGCAATATTTCCATGAATAATGACATACCACGAAGGGCAATCGGTGCCCAGAACAATGTCCTTGATCATAGTCCAGCCCAGCAACCTAAAGAGCTCTTCTCCTCATTGCATAGGAAAACGAGTTATTGATTTACACATCATTACAGAGGGCAGTTCTTAATCATAATTAGGCCACTGTGAAAAGTCAAAGCATTCAAATCATGTGAGGGCTTTCACCATTGCAATCTGGTATCCATATGTTCAATGGCAACTTGAGCAGACTGCTTCAATTTTTCCATTTTTTTTTTTCTCTGAAGACTCAATATCATTTACCCTTTTAAATATGTCAGTTGTGTGTTTTTGGATACGCAGCCCCATATTGCCTTTCACAAGGCTAAGTTAAAACACAGCACTGTTTTATGCACTGCACAATAAGAAATCCTCTCTTGAAGAGAAACAAAACATGACAATCACCATTGTGTTGTGAGATATTCCCACAAATTCACATATTTTGCACTGAAAATAGGTTGCTTCAGACCCCGATCAAGTTTCTTAAGTAAATTCTGGATAAAAGCAAGAGTAGCCAGAAATACTTTTAGCTGATTGCTAATCTAGAGCCCTGAATACATCCGTCAGATATTTCCGGATGTCATTCAAATATTTCTAGCTGAAAGATTTAAAGCTTATGCTCATCTTGGATTTGGTTAGGAAAATTTAAAAAGAGCTTTCTAACTGCAGTTTTCTTCTTGAAAGCAGTTTGAAGACATTTGGCTTTCAGCAGTGGAGATCAGTGCCTATTTGTGATGGTTTGGGAGTTATTCGCTCCCCCTCCCCGTGCCCCAAATTCACCAGACTAAACTCAGTTGGCTGGAAGTTAAGGAAGCTATATTTATAGCTTAGCACAATTTACAAGCATATATATACACAATATACACAGATATTTACAGTTATATACAAGTTAAAGGTAATACAGAAACGCAAAATCCCTCCTGAAACAGTCACACTGCTCAGGAGGCTCTGGATCAACCTCCTTTCCCCTTCCCCCTCTTTCCCTTCTTTTGCTCCCCTCAGAAATACCCAGATCAATCCCTGTGTATCTCAATGTGATAAACCTGCAGAGATGTGAGGTGACATGTCAAAAGGACAACAAGGAGGTTAGAGGGAAAAAGTTAGATTGGGTTAAAGAGTTAAGGCAGATGCAATCACACAGACCACCAGAGAGAAGTCAGAAGTAACTGACAAGTGCGTGAGAAGTGAGTACTTTGTCTGTATTTTGACTAGTTGCATTTCTCAGCAGAAGAATGAGTGATACAGGTCACTGTTATTTTTTTCTTCTCACAGCTAAGGATTTAATTTCTCTCAGTAAAATATTCCAATTAGCCTCAGACCAGCACATTATTCCTTCTCATCAAGGAAAAGGAGCTGTATGAGTGAAAGAATGATGGGGACTCAAGCATAAACAGACTTCTTAACCCGGAGTTTATTTACTCTAAAAAAAGTAGGTGAAGTTTTAAAATTTTCAGATGGCTGAGATCCGAAACCATCTTAAAGTGAGAAGAGTAGCAAAATATCCTGGTGGTTTTAAGGGGAAGGATAATCATTTTATGAAAGGGTTGAGACTCTTCCTATATGACATTATGACACCAAGTTAGGAGCAGATGTCAATCTGTTGGAAGGTAGGAGGACCCTGCAGAGGGACCTTGATAGGCTGGATGGGTGGGCAGAGGCCAATGGGATGATATCAAACAAGGCTAAGTGCAGGGTTCTACACTTTGGCCACAACACCAAGCAGTGCTACAGGCTGGGGACAGAGTGGCTGGAGAGCAGTCAGGCAGAAAGGGACCTGGGGGTACTGGTAGATAGTAGCTAACATGAGCCAGCAGTGTGCCCAGGTGGCCAGGAGAGCCAATGGCATCCTGGCCTGGATCAGGAACAGTGTGGCCAGTAGGACAAGGGAGGTTATTCTTCCTATGTACTCAGCACTGGTCAGGCCACACCTTGAGTCCTGTGTCCAGTTCTGGACCCCACAATTCAAGAGAGATGTTGAGCTACTGGAACGTGTCCAGAGAAGGGCAATGAGGCTAGCGAGGAGCCTGGAGCACAGCCCTGTGAGGAGAGGCTGAGGGAGCTGGGGTTATTTAGCCTGGAGAAGAGGAGGCTCAGGGGTGACCTCATTGCTGTCTACAACTACCTGAAAGGAGGTTGTAGCCAGGTGGGGGTTGGTCTCTTCTCATAGGCAAATAGCAATGGAATGAGGGGACACAATCTCAAGTTGTGCCAGGGGAGGTCTAGGCTGGATATTAGGAGGAAGTGCTTCACAGAGAGAGTGATTGGCATTGGAATGGGCTGCCCAGGGAGGTGGTGGAGTCAATGTCCCTGGCGGTGTTCAAGCAAAGACTGGATGAGGCACTTAGTGCCATGATCTAGTTGATTGGATAGGGTTGGGTGATAGGTTGGGCTGGATGACCTTGGAGACCTCTTCCAACCTGGCTGATTCTATGATTCTATATGAAAGGAGACTATTCCTTAAACCCTGTGACACAGCTGGTGGCCACCTTCTTTTGCAGGCCATGAGAATAGAGGACCTCCTCCAGGACACTGGTCCAAAGTACTGTCAAAAATAGGCTTCATAAATCACTTCCTAGGTGTGCCAGTGTTTTTCCACTGTTTACAAAGTGAGCCTAGTGTGACTGGGTTAGATAGACAAAGCTACACCATAGGAGTTAGATGATATGAACCCCATCAATATGGCAATATTCGATTTCTATCAGACATGTAAACTTTTTTAACCAAATCTAAAGCTTGAAAAAAGCCAGGTTTTGACTCAGATATGAAATACAAAGTAGCACTGAAGATGACATCATGTATTGCAGAAGAAAACATGTCTTAGCTTGTCTGCAAATCACTGGAATACATCAATTTCATCCATTTTGCTTTGAGTCTTTCTGCCCTAAGTTTCTTCATCTTCCAGATACCTTCCTGGATGTCCTGCAGTGCACACACCCCAGGTCTCCTGCTTGCAGCACTAGCCAGCTTTCACATAGCACCACATCACTCAGTGAATCGAGTAGGAAGCAGGAAAACAAGTGAGCTATATGAGCAACGCTGAGATAAGTTCATTGAAAGGACAAGAAAATAGAGAACATTAATTTATGCCAACCTAAAAGCTAGGACATTTTTTAAAAAGTAGAAATGGCAAAATAGGATGAGATCAGGGACATATAGTTTCAAAGAAAGAGATTATTTCATTTCTGCTCTGATCCAAAGCCTTTATTAATGATAAAGGGTAGAGTCTCAAAGCATCACAGACTCCATTTGAATGGGCAAAATATTAAAAATTCGCCATGTTCACCATCAGCTCCCTACAAGCTAGGACTGGGAAGTTTCAGGGCTATGAGCTCTTTAGGGCCGCTGAAAGACTGTTGAGCCCTGAACTAGTCTTAAAACAACTCCTCTAGTAGAGTTTGTGACTCGCTCTGCTTAGAGAGTTATGCTACATGACATCTCATTTTCACATATCCATCTTTTCATGTTGGTGAACTTTATGACAGGATAACTCTCTTTCCCTGACCCTGGAAAAAAATGGTGCTCAACATAACCATACAACATTTTATATTGATGGTGATGCCAGCTCAGAGGATGTCTGCATGGTTCTTCAGCAGCTGGCAGATCACGTATTTTACCATGAGTCTCTTCACAGCAGTTTGGCATGACAAGATTTTGAAATACATACTGGAAGTGACATGTCTCTCATAAGGCCTTAATCTTTGTCTGAAAAGACAAAGCTGAAAATGCTTTGTTCTCCTGAAGTATCTCATCATTTAACATTAACCTACACTCCAGTACAGATAATTGAATTGAGTTCCTGATTCCTCATGTGAAGCCCAAGCAACCCGTGGAAGTACAAGAGCCTGCTCCTGTATTATCTTAATGAATTACATTTGTTAAGCCTGATTTAGCAAATGAATTGGTTTGATATGATTTAGGACAAAATTTTCCACTTTCTTTTGAAATTTTACCTTAACCCTGCCATGTCCAAATGACCCACAGACAGCAGAGGAGTTAAAATGAAGGACGTCAGAATTTGCTTCTCCTCTGGCTTCTAAACCTCTGCAAAACCAAGAACCATTCCACATGGCAGCATCCCCTCTCTACCCCCATCCTGAAATACTATGAATAAGAACTACAGTTCTCTGTTCACTCAGGAATGCCAGATATGAAACCACAATCAAGCTTCAATCTCTTCAGCACAGTGAGCTCCACATGCCAATCTACATGTTTGTTGAAAAAATTTACTCTGCTGGAATAAGTTTCTATTATAAGCTCTTACTGTATACAGTTTTTGGAGTTAGTATATAATTCCTGCACCAGAGCCCAGTATCTTTTCTGTTTTACAACTGCACATAAATACAACTGCCTTCCATCTAAAAAAAATAAATATTCACAATGTCTGTTCAGTTTGCCTTCTCGCAGCATCTCTCTCCCTCTGCCCAAATATAATCACACTTTCTAACCTAAATCACTTGTGGGGGGAGACCCAAACAAATCTCACATTCATAAACTCGGATGACAGCCACCCTGAGCCATAGGAATGGCTTTGAATTTATTGGAGTCATTAGTGCAGTACAAAGCAAGGGGAGTAAACAGCAACTTCCAAGAGAGGCAAAGTTATTTGGAGTGGTTCCAGCATACAAAAGGCAGAGACATTGATAGCTGTAGCAATTATTACTTCCTTCCCCCACACCCTTTTCCTTTTTGCAGTTTGGCCAAATGAGTTTCTCTGCAGATGCTGGAAGCACTGGAATTGAATGAAAATGATGGTGAGTTCTATGGCCACTTTCAGGTTTTCAGTACAAGCATGAAAAATTTGTTGCTTCTCATCACTGTGGATTAATGAGGACAGCTGTCCTAATTTGGGCTAGAACAGAACTAATTCTATGATTCTAATTCTGTTCAATGTTTTTACTTTTCAGCTTAGTCTTTTCTCAGTGATGGCACTTTCTGAAGTTAATGGCATATTTTTGCAGGCAGAGTCTTGTTTCTACAAGTGATAAGGCTTGAAGTTTCCAGTTAGCACCAAGGATGGGGGTGCAGAAAGGCTCTTGCTTATACTTGCTCCTATAAAAAACAAGGTCACTGCTAAGTCTTGTGTGCCACCTTGGGGGTGCAGTCAGTAAAAGTATCACATTTGTGGAGAGAAGTGGACAGGACAAGTGACCCTAAATAATCCAACAACATATTCCAATCCACATGCATCATCCTGAGAATACAACTGAGAATCATATCATGAGGATCAAGGTTCCTCTTTAATAGCTAGTATCCAAGAAGGACTCTGTCCATTATACCTTCAAATCCAGTTTCAGAATCCAGCTAATGAATCCAGTTTCTATCTACCACTGAGTGCAGTCTGGAAATTTCCCAGGGCCTGGCCACAGCATCCATGGTGACAATGACATCATTGCTAGAAGAGGCCTTGGATTTGATATTAGTTTCATATATATTTGAATATATTTCATTTTATTCTTAATGTTTTCATTAAAGCTAGTTTAGTTTTCTTTTTCAGCTTGTAAGTCTCTCTCCTTTACTCCTTTTCTCCTACCTTTGGGAGGGGAGAATGATTAATAGCATCTGTCACTTGTTTAGTGGGCAGCCCAGCTGTAACTCTTGACAACAGTATTTGACCCAATAATATATTCACTGGGTCTTGGGTTCTTGAAACTGGTGAAGCAGGTTGTCTGATGAATTGATTTGTGAGCTAATCTTTGTGTGAAACAAATAGGAAAAGGGCCAATTTGTCTGGAAATTATTATTTTTTTAAAATAAGTGAGCTTCTACAAATAGGAGCTGAGTTCAGAAAGATAACTTCAAGGTTAAAGCATGAAATTGGAAAATAGCATGGTTATTACTATTGGTAATATTGTTACTGATCTTTACAGTGTCACACTCAAACCAGAAAGGTGTTATGACAGGAGCTGTGCAAACACTGAACAGAAACGTAGTTCTTACCCCAAATAACACAAGAAACAGAGAGACTAACAGGGAAAGCACAGGGACACACTCAGCAGTTGGTAGCCTGAATGACACAAAATGAGGGGGATTCTGGGGTCACCTTCATTTTCCATCTGTCTGGTTTCTTCACACTAGCAGACCTTTGAAGCTGTTTCTCTTTCTATGCATTTGTGCAGTTCCAAGCATTGTCGCTGTTCTGATGGAAAACTGGGGGAAGTTGTCAGCAAGTTTCTAAGTGAAAGGAATGGAAATGGATAAGACAGTCAGTCTGGCTTTGTTTGTGATCTGTACTCTCGTGTTAAACTCACATGTACATGTGATTGTGCCATATGTTTCCAGTCAGTCCTCAGACATTAGATTTTACACAGGCAGGGAAGATGCTATGCTGAGAGGAGTGGGATGTTTGAAGAGCAGAAGATGCTGCAGCTGATTTTTTTTGCTTAACTGCTAAAATCGTTACGTTACTTTTGTGCTATCAAGAGGATGAAAGATGGTCTAGCGTTGCCGAGCTGCATAGTTCTTCATTTTGATGTTTTGGACACAAATCTAGGTGTAAACAAATGGGCTGAGCACTGAATCAAGACCTGCCTGATACTGTTCTACCTCTTGTTGGTATCTGTGAGGAGATTCAGCAATATATATGTGCATTCCATGGTGTGTTAACCTTCCTAGTACTTCTGTTTATCACTGCACTCCACAGTTGAGGCTATCCTGCCTAACCCAAAGCTGTTTGCAGGGAGATTCTTTCAGGGATTTCTGAGTCAAACACAATTGCTTCATGGATCACAGAACTATCACGTTTATTATCCCCTTTGTAATCCATTATTAACTGACATCCAAAAAATCATCCATAGCACCTCAAAATCTTGCACACAACAGCAACATAAACATCTCATTCCTAAAACTGTCATAGAAAATTTATAATGCCATACAATCTTATTACACAGAGCTTAACAGGAGTTTAACTGAGTGCATTGTGGATGCAATCAGCAACACCACAGCATGCTTCAATACCAGCTGTGGTCTTGCATCCAAGATTTAAAAAGACCAGTCTGTTAACTTTTTCCAGGATAAAGGCCAATGTTGTGCAATCCAGTATTTGGAAGGGTGATGAAGTTGATGGACGAAAGAGAGTAGATTTTTGCATCAAAAGAATCTTCAGCACCTGAGAAAGTGTCATGCACTCAGCTGGCTTTATAATTTTTCCAGATTCATTTTTTTTTTCCAAATGAGTAATCTTTCAACACAAGACATTTAACAACAAAATCAAACTGATCTCCCCTAAAGAGGTCTGCTCAGAATCCATCTCAGCTCACCTTCACCCACTGGTTTTATTCTAATTTTTAAAATGGTTTTGAACATACTTTGGCAACATATGTTACTTCAAGGATTTTCTTTCAACATAGGAAAAGGGTCTCTGTAATTATCAAAGTTATAATCAGCTAGATAAAAGCCAGAAATATGATCACGTAGTATCATCTGTAGATGTTACTGTGAGCGTGTTGTCAGTCTTCTGGCACCATTCTCATGAGCTGCAGCAACAGCTGATAGCAAGTCCCACGAAAGATCAACACCACAGAGGGTGAAAGACTTTATGGTGGCTGATGACTAACCTCTCGTGACTTATGTCTTTCAAGTACCTATTTTATCTCCTAGGGCTGTGGAGAGAACTTGGTTCAGATGCCAACATTTACATTGTGGAGTTATACACTCAGATGAAATGAATTTCATGCTCAAGGTCAGGCTGCTCCGCTATAAGCGGCCTCTGAAGCATGAGAGTTATCAGCCATGACACTATGGGCTCATGTATGGAACTGTGACATCACAGATTCACAGATTGCATTGGATTGGAAGGGACTCTCAAGGGTCATCTTGTCCAATTCCCTTGGGGGAACACCAACAGGGACACTTCCAACTAGATCAAGATGCCCAGGGCCACATCAAGTCTGATCCTGAATGTCTCCAGGGATGGGGCCTTAACCACACCTCTAGGCAACCTGTGTCAGTATTTTACCACTCTCATTGTAAAGAACTTCCTCCTGATGTCCAACCTAAATCTACCTTTTTCCAGTTTAAAACCACTACCCCTCATCCAAAGTTCTTCTAAACAGTCCTTCCCCAGTCTTCCTGTAGGTGCCCTTCAGATATTGAAATGTAGCTGTAAGATCTCCCTCCAGAGCCTTCTCCTCTCCAGGTTGAAAGGTCCCAATTCTTTCAGCCTGCCTTTTGTAGGAGAGGTGCTCCAGCCCTCTGATCATCTTTGTGACCTTCTTCTGGACCTGCTCCAGTATGCCTGTGTCTCTCTTGGGGGTCCCAGAGCTGGACACAGTACTGTGAGGTCTCCACAGAATAGAACAGAGAGGCAGAATCGCCTCTCTTGTCCTGCTGGCCATATTTCTTTCATTGCAGTTTTGGATGCAATTGGCCTTTCAGGCTGCAAATCCACATTGTTTGCTCATGTCCAGCTTCTCATCTGCCAGCATCCCCAAGTCCTTTTCTTCAGGGCTGCTCTCAATGTCATCATCCTCCAGCCTGTATTGAGGATTACCCCAGCCTAGGTGCAGAACCTTGCACTTTGCCATATTGAACCTCATGAGATTCCCCTCAGCCCATCTCTCCAGCCTGTCCAGGTCCCTCAGGATGGCAGCTCATCCTTCAGACTTACCAGCCTCACCCCTTAGCTTGTTCTCATCTGCAGACTTACTGAGGATGCACTCAATCTCACTGTCTATATCACTGATAAAGCTATTGAACAGCACTGATCCCAATACAAACTATTGTAATACTACTTATCACTCATATCCATCTGAACATTGAGCCAATGACCTTTGCATTTAATCATCCAACCCATTCCTTATCCACTGGACAGCCCACCCACCAAATCCATATCTCTCCAGTTTAGAGAGAAAGATGTAATGGGAGGCTTTACGAAAAGTCCAGAGGGATGACATCTGTTGGTCTTCCCTTGTACACTGATGTAGTTACACCATCATAGAATGTCACTAGGTTGGTCAGGCAGGACTTGCCCTTGGTGAAGCCTTGCTGGCTGTTTCAAATCACCTCCCTGTCCTCCATGTGCTTTAGTATAGCTCCTAGGAGGATCTGTTCCATGGTCTTCTCAGGGACAGAGGTGAGGCTGGTAGGTCGGTAGTTTCCAGAGTCCTCCTTGTTATCTTTTTTATAGATGGGTATAATGTTTCATTTCTTCCAGGGACTTCACCTGACTGCCAGGACTTTTCAAATATTGTAGAGATTCACTTTGCAACTCCATCAGCCATCTCCTTCAGAACTCTGAGATGCATCTCATCAGGTACTATAGATTTCTGTATGTTCAGGTTCATCAAGTGGTCCTGAACTTGATCTCCCCTTACAGTAGGAGGGACTTTACACCACTGGTTTGCACCTGGTAGTCCACCAACTTGGGAGGGGAACAAAGACAAAAAAAGAACAGAGACGAAAAAAGCTATTGACTCTCTCAGATGTATGCATGGACCTGAACATGCACAGAAACTCGGCAGACCCTTATACTCTGTGGCACATTCAAACCTGCCCTTTTCACGTCCTTGATTGCTTGTCTCATATATCTCCTCTAGGTAATACACTTTCCACTCTCAACAGTTTTTGGCACAGTCTCAAGTCTTTCCTACATTCTTCTCAGAGCTCTTGGTTCTAGTCTCCTGGCAGTCCTCACAGTTGTGTTCTCAGATGTCCTGTTTCCCATGATCCCTAAATCTTCTCAATGAGGCTCAGAATTTCCCCTCTTAGCTCCTTGACTTATACATCTCTTTTTTCTCTCTTTTCTTCCTAAACCTCCAGTCTTCCTGTCTTCATGTCAGATCTCCACTGGATCTCACACTCAATGATTTTTCCCTATCTAAGATTTTTGCACTAATCAATCTTCATCTTTTTGTTCAGTTGCCAATTATGTACCCCAGTTATGAGCCAACCCTGCATTTCCCACAAATAAAATGACAGTTTCCCCCTCTCCTTCCACTTCTCCCTTCTCCCACACACAGTTTTGCTCTCAGAAATGCTAGAACTACTTTTTTTAAAGCTGAAAATTTCAGTTACAAGAGGTGAAGTATGGCAGTATTGTAAGCATCAGAATGCAAGGCCATAAAGGTCAGTCAGCTTAGAAGTAGTGGTATGTATCCTAACTAATTATCTAAGAGGTGAGGGTTTTAAACTAAATGAGGGGAGATTTAGACTTAAGGAAGAAATGTTCTACAATGATGATAGTGAAACACTGGCACAGGTTGCCCAGAGAGTTGGTAGGTGTACTGTTCCTGGAAACATTCAAGGTCAGGTTAAATGGGGCTCTGAGCAACCTCTGTTTGAAGTTGTCTCTGTTCACTGCAGAGATGCTGGACTAAATGACCTTCAAAGGTCCCTTCCACCCAAAACATTCTATGATTCTGTGATTCTAAAATGCATCCATAAACACTGCCTAGCTTTGCTAAACAGACTTAAGAAGGATGACTGAAAACAACCTGACTCTACACTTTCAGGTGTTCAAGCACTGTTTCAAAGCCACCTTTTACATACTTGCAAGAGGAATTGTTTCAATCAAACCAATACTACAAGAAATAAATACATCCTTTAATCACTGAAAGGTGCCTGTGCAGTTTGTAAAAGTCACTATCACCTTGAAACCATTTAAAATCCTGCCTGCATCATGTTTCTCCTTCAGCAAAGTGGTTGCTTATTTAATGAGCAAGATTGCAGCCAGTCTGGGATAGCATGGTGGGAAATACAAGAACTTACTTGATCAAGAGTAGGCAAATCTTCAAACTAAATCTAAGGTGAGATTTCCACTGAAAATTCCACTCTGCATACTCATAATCCCCATGTGCTGCTACTCGATTCATAAATACTAAATTCCTCACTCATATTAAAAAAAAAAAAGGAAAAGATTACCTTCACTTACAGCAACATTTTGCAACATCACTATGCATTGTCATAATACCCATACATCTTAGGAACCATTAATATCTGCAAAATATATCAATTTATTCCCACTTCAAAGCAAAACTATTGCAAGCAAGAGTGGAAAGGATGAGGAGCATAACCAGGTTCATCTTTACACTTGACTGTTGTTATGAAACTCCTTTCTGTTGACAACAGACTCTGTCATTCCCCTTTTCTTGCCATTTCATGACTTCCAATGATAAATGACTCCCAACCACAAATGTCTGGGCTAAGTGCAGAAATAACCAAAATCAGAAAGATTCCTTCATACCAAAAGATCATTTACATTGAGCCATTCTTCAGAATTTCCAAAGAGGAAAAGATAAAGTGAAACAAGCATGTTCCCATTCCTCAGCTTCAATGTGCATTTAAAGCCAGATTCTCATGGAACAATAAATATCCAAACACTCTGTCACGCTTATTCCATGAAAAACCCAAACCAAATCAAACCAAATCAAACCAAAAAATCTTTCCAAGATTTCAGGGTGTAGCAACCTATGTGCCCACTGTCAGAGAGTAGTGTAATTTTGAAGGGATGCTTGCTGCAAGGGTGTGTCACTGATTCAAATACAACTTGTCCAGCCTATCAAGTTCTTGTTGAGTGGCATCCTTATCTTCCACTACGCCATGTTAACCACAGTCTTGAAGTGCTCTCTGTCCTGTCCTCAAAGATATTAATAACAATGCTCAACAATATCAGTCCTGGTGTTGATCACTGAAGGAAACTGCTGGTAACTGGGTGCTAGTAGCTCTTCCTGCTGATGACCGTTGTTTCATGAGCCCAGTGGTTCTGTAAGTATCCAAACTACCTTGCAGTCTACCCATCCAGTTCACAGGTCTCTGAATTTACAGTCATCTCATAGCAACACTGTTTCCTTTCATTCCCCATCTCTCTGTCCATCTGTTATCTCTTCTGTACTTAGATAAGCTTTCTGCAAAAGGATTTGTCTTTCTCTTCCATGCTTTTACGGTGCTTGCCACAGAGATACAATAACATGGAAATAGAGCTCCTGAGGAGTAGAAAAACAACAACAAAACAACAACCCACCCTCCCACCTCCCCCAAACTAACAAAAAAATAAAAGAGTAATAACAAAATTATTGAGCTTGGGCTTTTTTATTTTGCATTAGATGAACTGGAAAATGGAATTTTGAGGTAATAAAAAACAGCAGCAACATTTGGTTGAGCTCATATCCAGATTTCTGAAGTATTAGAAGTTCATAGAATCATAGAATCATAGAATGATAAGGTTGGAAGGAGACCTCAAGGATCATCTAGCTCCAACCCCCTGCCATAGGCAGGGGCACCTCCCACTAGCACAGGTTACTCAAGGCTTCGTCCAACCTGGCCTTGAACATCTCCAGGGAGGGAGCAGCCACAACCTCCCTGGGCAACCTGTTCCAGTGCCTCACCACCCTCACTGTAAAGAACTTCCTCCTAACATCCAGTCTAAATCTTCCCTCTGCCAGTTTAAACCCATTGCCCCTTGTCCTGTCATTGCAAGATCTTATAAATACTCCCTCCCCAGCCTTCCTGTAGGCCCCCATCAGATATTGGAAGTTATTCAGACACTCACCTTGTCTGTTTCTTGGCATTCTAGAAAGTCTGGAGCTTGCTTTAAATGACTTGGGATGTCTTTAACTCCAGAGTTTTTGCTTATGTTCATCTTAAAAGCATTAGTATATATCTTCATAACAGTCATCTCAAGGCCTGACACTGAATCGTACCAGAAGAAAGTTTGTTCATGAACTTTTCCAGACCAATGAGGGGAGATCCTTAAAGGTTGAAGGATTGTTTGGTTACAGTCAACCCACTGGGTAGCACTGACAGAAGAAATCATCTCAGAAGTCCTTTGGCCAGATCAGATGATGCTCATCTGATGCTCGAGGTCCAAGGCAAAGCTTGGGAAAACATCCTTTGCTTAGCCAAATCTGAAGTTCAAGGACTATGAAACTTCCCTATCATTCTGTAATGGATCTATTTCACCTCCTGCCAAACTAGCTGCTCTAAGGATACATCTATATAATCTAGATACTGTCAGGGCACACTCTGACCTTGAGATTAACTGGTACACGCTGGTCATACCTGCATTTTTAAATTCCCTTATCTAGAAAACAAGGTGGTTGTATCATCTTGCATACAGGAAATGAATCACAGATACTAACATCATGAGTCAGAAGTTAAAAGGCATTAAACCTACTTTTTGACATGGTATATATATATGTACTTATTATATAGATATAAAACCACCAAAGAGCCAAGGCTTTGAATGCACTCAGCATTGGTGCTGATGCAGCTGACTTCAGCAGTGGCCATTAACTTAATGCTGAGCTCTTTTGCCTCAAATAAAACAGTTCAATATGACTATTTTGGGAAAAAATGCAGGCGTAGGACTCAGGCACTTTGAAAGTCTATTCTAGGCTTCATCTCTCTTCCTGTGAGAAGGAACAAATCAGATGACTATTTGATGACACTACTTTTCTACTTAGCAAGCACTGTTAAAATAAATATCTCCTAATATGTATGAACAACAGGAAAAGTAGAAAGTTCTGGCAATATTATCTGTTGTTGTTATTACTATTTTATTATACAGGTATTAATTTAAGATTTGGGCCTCAGGAAATGAAATTTAGAGGCACAGTTATAGTAGACAAGAAAATTTGTCCATTTTATTCAGGAAAGTAAAGAGTAGGAAAGTGTGAGACAACAGCTATTAGGCATTATCTCAAATAACTCCTGAAACATAGGTGAGACTACAGACAATCAGACCAAATTCAGTGCCTATTTTTGAAAAAAAGGAGGAAAAAAGACTCATGTATCAGTCGGCTCAGCATCAGTACCCAGAACAACTTCTAGAACTTTAAATATTTATTTCTTCATTAAAATTAATTTGCAAACCCACAGAATTTTACAAAATAGATCTAAGATGAATTTGCAAGAAAAATTAAATTCAGATCCATTAAAAGACATTTACGATAGGCTCAAAATCCTTGTGTCNTGCAGGCTCATGTTGAGCTTTTCATTAACCCAGACCCCAAGGTCCTTTTTCTCAGGGCTGCTCTCCAGCCATTCACCACCCAGCCTGGATTTGGTGCTTGGGATTGCATTGACCCAGGTGCAGGACCTTACACTTGGCCTTGCTGAATTTCGTGAGGTTGACCTTGGCCCACCTCTGCAGCTTGTCCAGGTCCCTCTGGATGGCATCCCTGCCCTCTAGCAAGTTGACTGTGCCACACAGCTTGGTGTCATCTGCAGACTTGTTGAGGGTGCACTCAATTCCTCTGTCCACTGGTCCCTGCACTGACCCCTGAGGGACGTCACTTGTCACTGGCCTCCACTTGGACATTGTGCTGTCAAACACCACTCTCTGCATGCAACCATCCAGCCAATTCGTTATCCAGCAAGTGCTCCACCAATCCAGTCCATGTTCTTCCAGTTTGGTAACCAAGATATCACGTGGGACAGAGTCAAATGCCTTACTCAGGTCCAGGTAGACTTTATCAAATTTTTTCACATTGACATATATGAGTGACTTAAAGAAACATGTAGTAGACACAACTGCTCTCCTGTTCATGCTCACAAAGTAATAGTCACAGTCACAGTCACAGAGGAGAAATATATCCAGTAGTTTTCCTCCAGTATCAGATCTGGCTTTGTACAATATGCTCATTAATGGCTTGAATTATTACATCTTGAGATTGCTAGAAAGTTCATAGTTAATCCTGGTTTGAGCTTGGGTTTGGACAGACCACCAGTTTGCTAATTGCCATTATTCATCTCTTCCCTTTACTGTAATTCAACCCACATAATTAAAGCAAAGGGGGAAAAAAGTATTTAAATAGAATATGCAATGCTGCCCAAACACAGGGGTTTGGGCTTATTCTGCAGAGTACTTGCGCTGTCCATTCATTATGTACCGATTAAACACAACTGGCTTTCTATGCTGCAATATTTCCCCCCAAGAGTTCCAAAGCACTCTTCAAACAAAGCTAATCGACTTTGCAAACCCTTTTTAAAGCTGAAGGGAACCATTTTAATCATGTACCCTTATCTCCAGCTTAATAGATGAAATACATGAAGATGTGAAAATACATTAAAGACATCCTAATTTTTAAAAAGAGTGGTAATTATCTGGAATTGATATATTAATCTTCCTCTCAGACCACCACTCTAGAATCTTCTTCTGCCATTTTCAATTTACTGAGCTGACCATGGATTTAAGCCATTGCTGACCCTGGAAGAAAATCACAGCTGCATTACAGACTGGTTTAGATTTAGGCTAGGGAGTACAGGCTCCAACTTGAAATTCAGAGGTCAAACTTGAGTAACTAGAAATAAACTTCAGAGCTTTAAAATGGCAGGGATCCAAAAATTCAACTTTCTCCTTGGTTTAATAAATGCTGGCCAGAAGTAAATCCTAGAGGATGTGTCTATTTTTCATATATCTGGAGGCATGCAATATCTTTCTAGCAAAAGTAAGCCCTCCCCAGCACTGAGGACTTGAGCTGCCAAGTTAGGTCATCTTTGAAGATATGAAGATGGGAGCTAGTGCAATATAATTGTTATAGGCAGATTCAGGAGGCACTGATTGCCACAAGAGAGTGTAAGACAGTTATGACATGTTGCATGTGCAAGGGAAATGAGAGGTACAGTGACTTTCAGCTCTCGCTCCCATTTATTTTGTCAACAGCACAACTGAGAACACAAAAGCAGCAAGAGATGATGGGATTGAGATCAGCACTGTGAAGAAGGGTGGATGTGTCGTGGAAGGCCTGAACTTGTCCTGGCTTGCCCAGCCATGTTTTCTGCTCTTCCTCCTTCTGCTGATGGGAGAAGCACAGCAGGAAAGGAAGACAAAGGGGCCTGGTGCCTCCATGTCTGTCCAAACTTGTTTACAGGGTACCTGCACATGTTTATACACTTGTTTGTGTTCTGCCCTAAAAAGGTAAAAGCAAGCTCTGACCACCTAATGTGGTTAAGCTTGGAAAACTGCCATTCTGATTGGCTAATATGTGTCCAAAGACCCATTAGACTTGGGCTACATTGATAAAAGAGATGAGCAGGTAACACAGTGTGCTTGCTGCTGTTGCCATTGCTTTTGTCTTAATGTGCTCTCTGCTTCTGGCAGTGATTCTGCCATTGCCTCATTGCCGTTGCATCCTGCCATGATCTGCAGCATTACATATGCCAAGATTGCACATCTGCAAGACATCCTGTCTGCCCCTCTGCAAGTCTTCTGCCAAGACAAGAATCCCTGGAAGGGACACAGATCATCCAGAAGGAACCAAGACCAGCTAGGAGATTGTTTGTTTCTTTCCCCAGCATCCTTGATAGGGCCTGGGAAGATTTAGAAACCCCTCAGCAGCTGACAAGACAGCAACAGAACTCTCTGCAAGTATTTGGGTACTGTCTGAAGCTGTAGTTAGTCCTGGGAAATCTGGAGATTAATAATTTTGTGAGTAAATACTCGAAAGCCTCTTTAGCAAATCTTTAGCAAAACTCTATAGGAAATTCTCTAATTCCAAGCCTTCTACCTTAAAGCAGAAAGGAGCTTTTCGAGTCCCTCCAGGGGGCAAGCGGTATAATTGACCAC
>WBNM01019161.1:96675-128308 GCA_013399055.1 Ramphastos sulfuratus | reverse complement strand
CTGGACCCAGTACTCCAGATGTTTCTAACTGGGGCCAGAGGCAGCATGGCCATCTCCTCAAGATCCGGGCTGTTGCCTGCTCACCTGGCAGATCTTCTGTGAGAAGTTGTCCACCTCGTCCTTCCTCAGCTGCCTCTCCTGCGAGAGCTGCTCCTGCAGTCCCCGCAGACTCTCATTGGCCTCCGACAGCACCAGCTGCAGCTCCTTCATCTGCAAGGGCCCGGGCAGAGGATGGGGACAGGAGGCTGTGCCTGGCCACCCCTCCCCATGTCCCTCTCTTGCAGCTTCCCTTGTCCCTGGCTCTCAACAGGCACAGCCCTGTCCCCAAGCTCAGTGGCCGAGGGGGCAGGACCGTGTGTCATACCTCGGTGGCGTAGGAGTCGTTCTCCTCCGTCCGGCAGGGTCTGTAGCCGCGCGGCTGCGCGGGGTCCGTGTCCTTGGCGTGGGGGCTGCGGTAGGGGTCGGCGTCCCTAAAATCAGGCTGCTGCATGCGTGGGCGAGTTAATGAGAACGAACCAAAAGAGCGGGAAGAAAAAAAAACAGCCAGAAAACAAAACAATGGGTCTCCGGAACAGTAAGGAGCTACAAGACAACAAAAAGGATGAGGAGGAGAAGGAGCTTCATCACCATGGCGGGAGACAATGTGGAAACCAAAATGAAACACAGGATGAGCAGACATGTGGCCTGGGTTGTTCAGGGAAAGGGGAGGGGGGGAAAAAAAGAGAGAAAGAGGGAAAAAATGTGCAAACACCAGTTATGGTGCCATGCAGTGACTGGGCGAGACTGGGACCTGGGGCTGCTGGGATTGCATGCGGAAAAATAGGACTCTGAACAAGTGAGTGTGCTCCAGAAAGGCGTTTGTACCCGCAGCCCTGACCACCATGGACATCCCTGGCACCTGGCATGAGCTAGGCTCCTCCTCTGGAGGAGGGGGACAGCAGAGCATGAGCTGTGCTCCACTGCCCCAGAAATGCTCCCCATCGGATGCAGATTCGCCCTTCGAGCACTCCAAACTACCCTGCCTGAGTACCACTGTGGGCTGAGGCTTCTTGCAACGGAGGTCTCCACAATTTGGGCTGCTTTCAGGAGGCTGCAGGCTGCTCTCCTCCCACCCAGCTCATTGCAGAATCACAAAATATTAGGGGTTGGAAGGGACCTTGAAAGATCATCTTGTCCAACCCCCCTGCCCTGGCAGGATCACCTAGAGTAGGTCCTACAGCTCATCCCCACTAAGCAATGACCTTCTCAGCTGGGCATGCTGGGCTGAGCTGGAGGAGTACAGCTGAAACAGTGCCCTCAGGGTGTGATTGCACCCAAAGGCCTCTGGCCTTGGGCAGGGCAGCCTCAGCACGATGAGCCTGTGCTGGGATGTACTGGGATGCCCACCACCTCCTGCCCTGGGCACACTCTGTTGGAGCAGAGCCCTACCTTGTCCCCAGTGCCACCGGCATGCAGTGAGGTGTTAGTGTGGGTTTTGCTCTAGAGAGGCAGGAGGGAGGTTACGTGGGGAGGTTGCTTTGTAAAGCAGGAGGAAACAGGGTGGCAAATAAAGCGGCAGCTGCTGTGAGGGATGTGGGAAGAGGCCCGTACCTGGAAGTCAGAGGAATGCTCCTTCTGCAGCCCCTCTTTGGTGGTGTCATGGCTGCCAGGGCTGGAGAATGGGAAAGAGTCTGCGTGCTCCTTGAGGCTGCTGCTGAGGTGGTCTACCTTTCTCACGAAGCAGCCCAGGTCCTGCTGGAGCACGCCCAGCCGCATGAGGAGCACATTCATCAGCTTGGTGTCGCTGGGGCTCTCGGCACCACTCCCCATGGCCTCGGCCAGCAGCCCCTCCGTACACTCGTTGTCCAGGCACACCTTCAGCCCCGCCGTGAAGCCGTTGGCATCCGAAATCAAGACGTCAATCGCTTTACTGACAAGCGCCGCCTGGTCCCGGATCCCCAGCAAGGTCTCTAGGTCCTTGGGCTTGAGCAGCTTGGTGGTACCATCGGACCCCTTCCCAACACCTGTCACCCTGTCCTGCCCGTTGGCTTCACTGCTGCCCACCCCATCCCTCCAGCCGGCGGTGGGGATGCACTGTGCAGAGTCGCCAGCCTCGGCATCGGTCTCCAGCATGGGCCGGGTGGTCTGGCAGGAGGCCAGGTCGCAGCGCTGGAGGTTGGAGAGCAGCACACGGTTCTCGTACTGCAGCTTCTTCACCTTGCCGCTCAGCTCGCTGATCTGCACCTTGGCCGTGGCCAGCTCCTCCTGCGAGGGCTCGCTGACCACCGAGCAGCTGTCCTCCGACAGCGTCACGTCCAGCTCGTGGTCTGACTTGTACTTGGTCAGCTCGTTGAGGAGAAGCTTGTTCTGGTCCTCCATCTCCAGCAGCGAGCGCCTTAGGAGCTCAGCCTCCTCCTCCACGAACTGCAGGTGCCGGCGCAGCTCTGCCACCGTGTCCCCGGCATCCCCGCAGCCCGCGATGCCTGCCAGGAACCGAGCCTCCTGCCCCGGCAGCTCCCTGTCTCCCTGGCCCCTCATGTCATCCATCTCTGCCCGCAGCCCGCGGTTTTCCACCTCCAGCTCCACTATCCTCCGGCTGAGAATGTTGGCTTCCTCCTCCACCAGCTTGAGGTGGACCTTCAGCTCGGCCTCCCGGGAATGGGGAGAGTCAGCCAGCTCCTCCACGGAGAGGGAGCTGTCGAGGTCTCCATAGAGGGACCTGTATTTCAGCAGCTCCTCCTTCATGCCATCGTTCTCCTTGGCCAGCTTGGTCAGCTTCTTGCACATCAGGGCAGACTCCTCCTTGGCAAAATGCAGCTGGCATTTCAGGTCTGCGCTGTCCTCCTAGGGATTAAGAAGGTGCAGGCATCACAAAACTACTCCCAGGAGGCACGGTGGCTCCAGGTGAGCCCTGGAGACATGCCATCCTCCCACCTTGGTGACCCCAGGGAACATGCTGCTCTTGCTCACGGAGAGGAAAAGACTTCTGGAGGCTTTCAGAGAGTCTAGAGACAGTGCAGGATGGCTGGGCAAAGAAAGCCATGGAGGAACATCGAGCCACTGCTGAGGATGCAGACACCAAGTCCAGCCCTGCCACAGCCTGATCTTGGGCAGGAGAGGGAAGCAAAGCCACCAACAAGGGCTCCTCCTGAAAGCTGGCAAGCACTGAAACAACTGGTGCTGCCGCCACTGCTACTCCCTGCTGGGCTGGGCTCCTCCCGCTCAGCTCCAGACACTCCAACATGGGCTGGAGAAGTGGCTTTGGCTGCAAACTGACCCAAGTCTCAGCCTTCACCCAGCACTTGTCCTTGCTGCCACTGCTTTGCCAGGCAAGCTCCTCATATCAGCTTGCTGGTCCTTTCTCCAGCCTCTTGCTCCTTGGGATCATTCCTCTGTGTGTTTTGGTTAAATATAGCAGTGGGGCCTCGGCTGTCTGCCCAGGCAGACCATTGCTCTGCTCTGGACAGCGTTTTGGATGGAGGACCAGGATTTCCTGACCTCCAGCTCATGACTTCCCGTGCCGTGGGGTCACTCGAGTGCTCCGAGCTCCAGCATGGTGTCTGCCAGGAGGGGACCTGCTGGGCTGTGACCCCTGTGGCACCTCCTGGAGCTCTGGGTGGGTGCTGGAGATGGATGAGCCCTTCGGCTGGGTGGTTGCTGGTCCCAACAGCTCTCTGTGTGGCTGAACTCATCCCTTTTCCTGTTTCTCTGGTGGGCAGAAACAAGCTGCCCTCTCTTTGGGTGCTCCTGACATCTCCAGCCATGCCCCATGACCACACTCGTACACCCCCAAGTCCTACAGCAGCAGCTATTTGCTCTGAGGACTTCCTGTACTGCTTATATGGAGGTCAGGGGTGAGAGGGGTCCCATGGGTGGGGGGCAGTTTATTCTCCAAACACCCTGCCCTGCCCACAGGAACCACTCTGCTGCCCTTCTGCACTCGCACAGGGAGATGCAGCCTTGCCAAGGCACGGTAAAGCTGTATGCACACACACACACACACCCCCCAATTAGCTGTGGAGATTAGGGGAGGGCTGGGACAGACATGACCTCAGTTCCTGTTTTTCCAGGGAGAAAAAAGAGCAGCTCCACGTGTCTCTCCAATCCTTGGCATCGCTGGAGGGACACACAGATCTCCAAGACCACTTCAAGTGCTCTTGTGCTCTGGGGCAGACCTCAGTGCTGAGGCTCTGCCCCCCCAGCTCCATTTTTGGTGAGCAGCGAGGCTCACCCAGCACAGCTGGGCAGGAAAGTGGCCCAGGAAGCCACTGATGAGTCACAAGCATCTGTGCCCACAGGGCCATGCTGTGGGGGGGCACATCCAGAGTGTTTGCACGCAGGGATGCTCAGACTTTGCTTTCCGACACTGGGTCCTTCCTCCAGCATGGATCCCGCTGCACAACTGGGGCCACATGCAGCTCCACATCCCCAGGCTGAGGGGTCTCAGCTCTGTGGGGGTGTAGGAAGCAGGAGAGTGGTTTACTGTAGCCCAGGGTTGAGTTTGTTTCCTGTCCCGGGAAGATGCAGAGGAGAGGCTGTATTTAAGCCTGGGAAGGTGGATGGTGGAGGGGCTCCTAGACAGCCCCCTTGGCTTGGGGCACAACCAAGGTGCAAAGCCACAGTCTAGTGTTTAGGGAAATGGGGAGTGGGATTCTGGGTCCCATAGCTGGCCTAGAAGGATGGATTTAAAGAGGAAACAGTAAATAAAAGACTGAAGTGAAAAGTCTCTGAGGGCCTGGGGATCCCTGTTCCACAGGTGGGTTGTGCCAGCAATGGTACAGGTCACAGAGAGTCACGAAGTCCCCACTATGAGATGCCCTCAGCAGTGCATGGCAGCCGTGCCTCTATGGCTGTCACCCTCCCTGCCTGGCTGTGGGGGAGCAGATCTGCTGCCTTCCAGGGCTTCTGCCTTCGGCAGCGGATTCTTCCAGCATTAAAGGACTCCCATTTCTATTCCTGCAGCAGCAGCTCTGCCCCTCCGAGCCCTGCTAACAGCATTAGCGAGTCACAGCAGCTCAGCCCAACAGCAAGTGACAGCTGAAATCCTGCTGCCGCCGAAAATCCTCCCTTGCCTGGCCTGCCCCTGCTGTGGGGTAGGGACAGCTCGGCCTTGATTGCTCCCCACGAGGACCCTCAGCTCCCCCAAACTCCCCAGGGCTCCCAGCCCACAGCTGCTGGTGCAGGCAGGAGGAACTCAGGCTGCAACCCCAGAGCAGAGGCAGCTTTGCAAGGAGAAGGCTAAAGTCCTTCAGCTCCTCCCTGCACACACAGGGAAAGGGTTAAAGCCACCGGCAGGCCACTGATGCTCCATTGATAAATGAGACAAGGGAGCAGCTGAGGACAGTAAGGATGGCTCAGCACATCAATCGCTCCCTTATGCAGGGTCTCTGAAAGGCAGGAAAGTCCTGCAAGGGAAGAGCTGGCACTGCCATGCCCAGGTTTACTTCTGGGCCAGGCATAGTCTCCAGCTGGCACCATGACCCGGGGTGCCGGTGGGTCACTGTGGCATTTCCCAGATGCACTGGCACTGATACCTGCACTGATGGCTTCTTGTCAGCCTTCCCAATGGAGCGAGACCCCCTTTTCTTCAGGGAATTCTGCAGAGAGAAGAGCAAGCTGTTACCCACAGCCATGGCACAGCACCCTGGCTCGGACAGACAGACACAGTGTGGATGGACATTGATGCTAATTCCTCCAGGCACTTGTGAACCCCAGGAAAACACCAGAGTCCCAGTGGGCTGAGGCCCTTTGCTTCGGGGGGAACTGGACTGGCAAGCATCACATCATGGGATTTGCCCAGAAATTCCCCCTGCAGGCCAGCAAGCAGTGAGAGAGCAGGAAATGAGCTGTGGAGAGGCTGAGTCATGGTCCTGTCAAGGAATCCAAGCCCCAGGCCAAAGGGATGGCTCTCAGGGGCACCTCACTGTGGGAGCAGCAGATGAGGAAGTTCCCAATCACCTCTTCCCCGATCGATGGACATGTGCCAGTCACTTAGCTAAGGGGAGGGCTCCTCAGCAGGATGATGCTGGCTGCCCTCTGGGTCTCTGGTGACAAAAGGGAGAACCTCCAGGCATCAGGACAGCTGGGAGATGAAGAGGCCAGATGGAGCAATGAGGGAGACTGGAAGTGGGGAAAAAAAGTGGATACTCAGAGCAGAACCAGTTATCAGTGGAGGGGAGATAAGGAAAAACCTTTAAGAACATCCACACAGCCCCCTGTGAATGCTGGCTGATCCAAGTGGCTGCCCTGGACCTATTTGCAGGCTGGTGCTGAGGCCCAGCAGCCAAAGAAAGCAGCTGTGAAATGTAAGCTGCTGCTTGTGCCAAGGTGCTGGGCTCCAGGCTTTCCTATTAAGGCCACGACCATTGCTGGAGCTGCTGCTGTTGCTGCAGAGCCTCTCTTGGGGGCTGGCGGTGCCACGTTGGCATCCCTCAGCCCCACCGTGCTCCCCAGCCCTGAGGAGCCCCAGGCACAGCACCATGGGTCAGATGGTGGCTGTCATTGCTCCATTCTGAGTGCAACCCAGGGGGTGGCCATGCCCAAGAGCCCCATCACAGTGCAGCTTGATGTAGCAGGCATGGCATGGGGGACCCAGACCAGTCCCACTCCTCTCCTGCACCCCAGCAGACTGGCGTAGAGCTGGAGGTGCAAACCCACACACACCTTCGGGGATGACCTGTCCATCCAGACAATTATCCAATTATGGGAGAAACCTCTTGGGAGGCAGAAATAATCAGCCCTGAGGGGTGAGCCCAGCCCTGCACAGCCTCCACTCCACCTTGACTTGGCTGCTAACAAGCTCTGCCAGGCTCTGAGCCCTCCAGCAGCAAGGAGGAGGCGGAGGACGGCTGTTAACTCGCTCCTCTGTCCAATTAGTGCTCTGCAATCAGTGAGTAACCCCAATGCCCTTGCTAGCCTGGGGACACAGCATGCCTGGGCTCAAGGGAGCTGTGCTCCCAGTTCCGTTGTGCATGGTGCCAGGCAGCAGCATCCCCTTTGGGCTCAGGAAGCTGCAGAGAAAGGCTGTATCCTGTCTCTCACTCTTCTGCCAGGACAGGGCAGCAGCTGGTGCTCAGGTCCCTGCATACTGAGCACCCACCCATTTTCTCTGCCTGCTTTCCAAGCTCCAGAGCTTTCCAGCCTGGCTCCCACTGCTGCTGTTTGTTATTCAGCCCTCGCTCCAGCGCTGCAGGAAACCCATTTCACGCCTGTTAGCAGAGGCTGCGCAGTGGAGGGCCAAGACACTTCCCCTGGGGTGACACTACTCAGTGCCACCCCTCAAGAAGGTGGCTGCAGAAGGGATGGATGGGTGTGACCACAGCCAGGTCCTGTGACTTGCCAAGAGATGGCCCCACCATTAATCAGGTGCCCCTTGAGATGCCTAGCAATGCTCTGGCTCCCTGCTCTGCCCCACAGGGGAGCACGGCTGGGGGTTGAGAGAGCCTTCCCTGTGTCATGTCCCATCCTTGGTGGGAGCAGGGCCCCAGCTCTGCCACCACATCTCCTCCCAGGCACTGCCCTGATGGCTCAGCCAGTGATGCTTCCCAAGGCTCCCCAGGGACTGACGGCATCCCGGGCAGTAGGGAAGTGGGTTACAAGGGCTGTAATGGATCACAAGCCCAGGCTGTCACTGGGATTCCTTTCTTATCACTGAAGGTAACACTGCTCCTGGCTGGGAGCTGATCCAAACCTGGCTTTTAGTGCAGAGGGAAGTCCACGGCCCCCCCTCCCCGGGATGGGGCAGAGCCAGTCTGTGCCCTCAGGGAGGGACACAGCCGCTGTGCCGAGGGCAGGCACTGCTCACGTTTCACAAGCATCTGGCAGCAGGGGTTGGGTTTCAGCAAAGCAAGCAGGGAAGGGAGATCCCCCATGCAGGGCCAGGACACCTGCTATGTGCAGAGCCTTGGGGACACCTCCCAGTCGCTGCTGCCATGCCCCCCTCACCTCTCGCAGCTTGTCCATCTCGTTCTGCACCACCTGCTTGGCCAGCTCCGTCTCAATGAGTCGCTGGCGCAAGTCCTCATTCTCCTCCTCCAGCCTGATCCTCTTCTTCTCCACCACCTCCAGCTCGTTATGGAGCCGCACCGAGACATCCTTGGCCACCTAGGGACACAATGGGGCTGCCATCAGGCTGGGTACAATGGGCACAGGGCTGGGGTCGCAGCGCCTGGGCACCTATAGTCCTCATGCAGAGATGCTCAGGCTGTTACTGAGACCCTTTGGAGCAGACACTGTGCTGGGTGATGCTCTGGCCTCTGCGTGGCCCCCCTCAATCACAGGCTATGACTGCTCTTCCCCCTTCACCAGCTGCACATCCCCATCCCCTGGCCAAGCCCTGCCTTCTCCAGCCCTAACATGATGCTGCGGGACGCTCCTGCTTTTTCATACTTTCTTTCCTACACCATGAGGCTGGAAAAGCCCCACAAGGATGGAGAAGCTGCTGGGCAGCACTGGAGCAGGCAGCCTGTCACTGTGGGCAGCAGTTGTGCCAGCCGGAAGAAAGGTGAGCTGGGCATAAGGTGAGCTGGGCATTGCCTTACAGGAAAACCAGCAGCTGCCCCGGCGTGAGGGGAGCAGGGAACCTTCATCCATCCTGGGCACACCCCAGAGGCCTCTCCAGATCCCTACAAGAGCAGTCTCTGGAGGACAGCATGAAGTGTTCACTCCTATATCTGCCAGAACAGAAAAAAATTACCCCCAGTTCCCTGCTCACAGAATCCTAGCATGATGGGGGTTTGAAGGTAGCCTCTGGAGATCATCCAACCCTGCTGGCTAAAGCAGGGTCACCCACAGCAGGTTGCCTAAGATCACAATGTGCAGGTGGGTTTGGAATCTCTCCAGAGAAGGAGACTCTACAACCTCTCTGGGCAGCCTGCTCCAGGGCTCCAGCACCCTCACAGCAAACAAGTTTCTCCTCCTGTTCAGATGGAACCTCTTGGGTTCCAGTTTGTGCCTGTTGCCCCTTATCCTGTTGCTGCACACCACTGAAAGTGTCTGGCCCCATCCTCTTGCCCATCACCCTTTAGCTCTTGCTGAGCATTGATCAGATCCCCTCTCAGGCTGCTCATCTCTAGGCTTAACAACCCCAGGGCTCTCAGCCTTTGCTCCTCACAGAGCTGCTTCAGACCCCTCAGCATCTTTGTAGCCTCTGTCCAGTACTTTCCTGTCTCTCTTGAACTGGGGAGCCCAGAACTGGACCCAGTCCTCCAAAGATAGCCTCGCTAGAACAGAGCGGACGTGGAGGAGAACATCCTTGGACTCCTGGTCACTTTCTTCTTAATGCACCCAAGCCTGGGCTACCAGCATTGTGCTGGCAGTAGCAGGCCTCACTGGAGGGCTAGGAGGCTCAGGCCATGGGGTTTGGCTCCCTTTCACCCACGGAAGGACTGCTCTTTGTCTGCTAGAAAGAGATAAGCTGGAGGGGAATGTGTTTGGCAGCAGCACCCCAATGAAAGGGTGCTGGGCTTGTGGCACATAGCTCTAGGCCCAGCTGGTTTCTGCTCAAAAAGTTAAGTCACTCCTTGAGCTGCTGCCTGTCCCCACAGAGCTGTCTCCAGCTGCCACCGCACCCCTCCTGGCAGCAGCCACGTCAGCAAGAGCCCTCAGCAAACACTCACTGGCACCAGCAGCTCCTCAAGGGCCAGCGGTTGGTGAGGTGACACCAGCCCACAGAACTCCCCTCAGACCTGCTCCAGCCTGCCTACCACAATGCCAGAGGCTCTGAAAGGCTTCCCTGAGGGCTGAGAAGAGTAGTGCCAGGGTCCTGGTCCTCATGCTCCCTCCCTGTGTAATGGTGCTGCTCCAGCAACCCACAGTGGCAGCCACATCCTGTTCCCATCAGCGCAGGGTAAGGGAGCTCAGTGCCACAGCACATGGTCTGCCCAGGATGATGCATATGGCACTGCAAGACTCTGATCCTTGGCCAGCCCAGCAGTGACCCTCTTTAGCCCCAGACCCTCATGCGCAGCCCATGTGTGAGCTGGAGGTGCTGCTCCTCACTTCTCCCATCACCACCACTCGAGGCGCATCGCCACACCATTGGTGACCCCATGAACAGCACAACCCTACAGAGCCCCCTGCAGCACAACCTTCCCTGCCACCCCACATGCCTCACCACCCAGCACATCCCCATCTCCCCACAAAGCACCCCGAGGGAGCTGGGGAGCACCTCACCTTGACGTCCTGCTCGAGGCTGTGGATGAGCTCTCCATCCACCTGGCCGGTCTGGGCCACGCGCAGGCTGCGGCGCTCGGCCTTGCGCAGCCGATACTGCAGGATGCGGCAGGTCTTGCTGGCCTGGTCCAGCTGCTGACGGAGCTCCTGCAGCTGGTAGACGTCCTCCTCCATGTAGACATCCCTCATCTCCAGCATCTCGGCACGCAGCTCCTCGATCTCATCCTGCGAGGAGGTGTATGTTAGAGGGGACAGACCCCACAGCTTCTGCTCCCTTCTTCTCCCTCTGCAGCACCTCCCTGCCACGGCTCCCCTGCCCTGATCCAGCCACAGGCCATTCTCACAGGCTTTCACCCCTCTGGGTCAAGTCCCATCCTTGTTCCATCTGAGCCTTTTGGGCTCGGAGCCAGCTGGGCACCAACACCTCGAGCCAGCCATGTAAGGATGGGACACAGCCAGCATGGGCGCCTATAAATATTTGTGGTAAAAGAAAGAGGAAGGTGGGGGAGGGAGAGGAGCTGCAGGAGCAGCACAGGCGGCAGCCACGGCAAGGAAAATGTAGGTCGGCTTTGGCAAAGATGTGTCAGGGAGGCAGGAGAGGGAAGGGGGAGATGGCAGGCGAGGACAGGGAGACGTACGAATGCCACCAGTGCCAAGGAGCAATGGCTGTCCCTAGTTTCACCACCTAGCAGCAAATGCTGGGCTGGGTCCTCCCTTCCACCCCTTCCTGATCTCATGGTGATAAACCTCTCCCAGCCCAGCAAAGCCTCTGGTGTCACTGTCACAGCAAGGCCAGGGGTGACATCTTGCTAGCACCAGCGCCAGCCCAAAGCCTCCTTCAGGTCTGCAGCACACAACCACTGTGGGACCCTCTGCAACAGCCTCAGCCCCAGTGCAGGGCTGTGCCCACGAAAGATACTCATGGATTGTCCTTTTTAGTTCCTGGGGACCCACACAGTGAACACTGCAGCCATCATGCCAGCTGTTCTCTTCAACAAGACCTGGTGGACCTAGCACACTCCTGGGACAGGACTAAACCTCTCTCCTGCCCAAATCCCCACCACTTATCACCTCCCATCACTGCCAAATGCAACTGTCACCTGAGAGGTAAGGGGCTCATGCTGATGCCTGGCACCACAGCACAGCCTGGGAAGGGACAAGACAAGGACCTGTCACAAGTAGCAGGGATGCACATCCCTGATTCAGCCCAGGCAGAGGGGGGCAGGACCCCACTGCTCCAAACATCGCCCATGACAGTGACCTACAGCCTGAGCCAGCAGCACTGTGCTGGCTCTGCCAGGCACTGGCACACTTTGCCACAGAGCTCGCCCAGCCTGGACAAAGCCCCAGCTGCAAGAATTCCCCTGAAAAGCAAAGCTGAGCCTGATGAAGGGGGGTGGCAGCTGCAAGGACAAGTCACAGTCACTCACTGTTGGCTATAAGCACTCAGTAACAAAGAAGGAACGTCGGTTAGACAATCCTGGATTATCTCCCAGTCCAGGCTGACAGAGCCCAGCAGTACTGAGGCCACCAGTGTCCTGCCACCCTCCACTGCTCTGCTTCTCACTGGAAAATGACCTCTTGCCACCACAGTCACCTCAGTCACGGCTTGGATGTAACTGCAGAGCTGCGTGAGGCTGCCTGTGTCCTGCTCCAGTGCTGACCATCCTGGCTTCTGTTCGCTATGGGGCATCCCCAGCCACCAGTCGAGCAGGGCAGGGAGCAGGGACCTTGGAGAAAGCCCAAATAAACCTTACACTGGCTGGAAGGAAGCCTGGGCTTGCTGTGCTGAGAGCTCCTGCTTGTTTATGCCTTGGGTTGTAGCAACCGTTATTTTGGGGAAGGCCACCTCTGGCCTGAGCTGCTGTTGGGCAGAGCCTGGCAGCACAGCCCTGAGCTGCTCCCTTGCTGGGTGCTCCTAAGGGGAGCAGAGCTGGGAAACTGCTGCCTCACAGAATCACAGAAACATTCTGTCTGGAAAAGCCCCTCAGGACCACCCAGTCCAACCCATATCCCTACTCTACAAGGTGCCCCCTAAACCATACCCCCCAAGCACCACATCCAGCCGACTTTTAAACACAGTCAGGGTTGGTGACTCCATCACCATCTTGGGCAGCCCATTCCAATGCCTGAACACTCCTGCTGGGAAAAAAATCTTCCCTAATATCTAGTCTAAACCTGCCCTGTTGCAGCTTGAGGCTATTCCCTCTTGTTCTATTACTAATTCCCTCTGAGAAGAGACCAACACCAGCCTCTCCACAACCTCCTTTCAGGTAGCTGTAGACAGCAATGAGGTCTCCCCTCAGCCTCCTCTTTTTCAAACTAAAGCCTCTCCTCATTACAGCAGCAGAAATTTGCTCGCACTCCATAACACCAACAAACCCTTCAAGCAGCCACAGCCCTGCAGCCACACAGCCCGCCCCAGCTTGTGCCTTGGAGGCAATCCATGCCACTAAGCCACAGTAAATGGATTAGGATGGGAGTGCAGAAAAATGTCAGCAAACTGGAAGAGAGCTTAGGATGGCAAAGCTGACCCCTTCCCCAGCTGGGCTGCAGTGGGCAGAACAAACAGTCCCTTGGTGCCTGAAGGAAATGCATGGGGTGCACCAAGGTGCCTCAACAGCTTCAGGGGCCTGTGATGGCTTCTGAGCCTCACCATTTACACCTGCACCTTTTTCTGAGCTGATGGCCAACCCCTGCAAAATCAAAGCAAAGAAGAGCCAGCTAGATAAAGGAGCCAGGAGTGGAGAGAAGCACCCTAAAAACACCCCAAACTCAGGGCTGGCTTTGCAAGTGTGAAGCACTGTAAGTGATGCTAAATAAAGTGTGAAACGAGGTGGGAAACACCGAAGATGAGATAAACAACTTCTCTCCAGCAGGACCACACCCAGGGCTGCTCAGCATCTCCTTCCTCTGGGATTATCTGCTCCTCTACTGCTGCACCCCTGCTCAGCCCATCTCTGCAGCAGCAAAGGTTCCACAGGGGGTTTTATGTCTTGGAAAAGACCCTGGGGATCTGCAGTCCAGAGACTTCTTTCAATACCCGAAGGACAACAGTATGCAGAAGCAAGCACACCATCTGTGCTGGCAGGAGCCAGCTTACACCCAACAGAAGAACCCAAAAGACAACATCCACCTTCAGCCTTTGCTAAGCAAACCTCAGAGGCACTGTCTCTCCCTGAGGAGAGCAAAGAAGCAGCAAGGTGGGATGCCAACCACTTGCTGTCTCCTCCCTGGTGCCAGTTCAGAAACTCCCCCATGCATTTTCAGAGCTACAGCCCTGTCCATACACCTGATTTGCAGGACACCACTTCCCCCAGGAAGGGCAAGACCTGGAAAGGGCTGAGCTTTAGGGTGAGGGGTCTGATGGGTGACATGGCAGGAGGGAGACCAAGGTCAGACCCATTGTGGGTTGCAGCAGAAGAGTTACCCCCTGGATCTCCTGCCCAAGGGGAGCTACAGCTGGTTTAGGCTCCTGCAGGAACACAGCAAGCTCAGAGCAACGCTGAGGACTCGCAGGTCCTCAGCAGGATCCACTCTCTTTTGGAAGCAGAAAGCAGCAAGGGATGCAACTCAGGATCATGCAAATCACGACATGGCTGCTGTGGTGCTGCTGGCAGCACACACCCCTCAGCACTGGCAGCACCAGCTGCTGGGGCATAGCCAAGTGGCAGCCTCCCGCCTGCAGGAACCAGGCAGCCCTTTGTGAGGGCACAGCTCTGCCCACACCCCCAAACCTCAGCGTTAGATGCCAAGGGAGTGAGTGGATGGAAGCTGCTGTCTGTTACGCAGCGAGGCCTTTGTGTGGAGCCCGGGCAGCGCTGGCAGCAGGAGTGCCCACGGAAGAGCCCACGATCCCTCACGATCCCTCACGCAAGGATGGGGATTACAGCCAGGAGCAACAAGCGCTGCTTCCTCCCAGATTACAGGACAAAAGCAGCAGCTTCCAATTAAGTCTGAGCCCCTGCCAGACAGGAGAAGGAATTACGCTAGAATCTGCTAAGGAACAAAATAAAGTCAGAGCACAGAGGTGCCCAGGCACAGCCCCTGCCAGCAAGGGGATCCCAGCAAATGCAGCTCACCCTGAGCCCATACTGGGGTGCTATGGGGTAAGGGATGGGTGAGGCACACCCATGCAGCACATCAGCGGCTTCTTTAGGTGCATTTGTTATCCAAGTGACACCAGCTCTAGCCCCACTCTGACAGCAAACATCAGCCACCCTTCCCTCCATGCCATGCTGGAGCTCAGTGTGGCACTGAGCCCTGTCCCTGGCAGGCATGCCAGCTCCTACTCAGCAGTGGGGAACACCCAGCATTTTACAGCTTTACACCTGCCCCCACAAAGTAACAGGCAAGCAGCTGGGCAGTCTCTGCAAAACGACCCATGCCATGCAGCATCCAAAACGCAAAGGGCTGCAAAGCCCCTTAAAGGGTGGCTGCTGGTGGGGTGATACATGGCAGAGTCCTGCTCCCTGGCTCTGTCTGCTCCTACTGAGACGCCCAAGACTGGTTCTTGCCCCTGTGGCCAGGTAGGACCTCAGCAGCAGCAGCAGAGCTGGGATCTGGTGCCAACCAAGTTGCCCAGACACAACATCCAGGTCCCCACACAGACCTCAGTGCCCCTGAGGGATGTTCTCAGTGAGCCCTTGCTGGTGGCACACACACCAGTCCCTGGGATGCTCTTAATAAGCCCTTGCTGGTGGCATACACACCAGTCCCTGGGATGCTGTCAGTGATGTCCCTGTTTGCCTGGAGGGCAATGAGGCATCCACCCACCCAGTGAGTTTCTCCACAGAGCTGGGAAATGCACAAGAACCCTGAGGGACACAGGGTGATGCAGGGCAGTAAGCAGGAGGAGGACAGAATTGTTTCCAGTGTTCCATGGCTCTTGCCTAAGCCTCTTCCCATAAAGAGGAGAGGAAAGGCTCTGCAGGCATCCCCTCCCCTCACTCCAAGCCCTCTCCTGTGCCCACTCTTTGTCTCCTGTCCCTCCGCAGCTGCTGCCGTATCGCATCTCACATTTTCCAGCCCACTGAGCAGGGCCGGGAGCTGCTCTCCACCGCACGGCTCAGCAACAGCGAGATGGGACAAGGACACCCGAGACACCTCCTCCCTCGCCAGGCTGCCAACCCGCACGTGAGGAACAGCCCTTTTTTGGGGAAACGCTCAAAATACCCCACTCATGGTGCTTACAGCAGGTGCAAGCACCCGAAAGCAGGGGCAAGAGGATACACCAGCCCAGCCCCAGGCAGCACACCCAAAGCGGGAGGAGGAAGGCAGAGCCTTGCCAAGATCTGGGCTGCAAAAAAATGGGTGAAGTGTGCTTAAAGACATGCATTTCATCATGGCAGCTGAGGAGATATGCAACGTGAGCTGGCACAGCTAGAGAGGCTGTACTGGGCTCTGCTGGGAGGCTCCAAATCCCAGCGCGCATCCCACGGGCATAGTAGCACCACGCACGTCTGGCTCATGCCCAAACCCTCCCAGCCCCCCCCCAAAAATGCTCATTTCTCTTTCAAAACACACCAGCTTTTAGCTGGCTCCAATGAATAAATAAAAAAATTATTCATCTGCTGCTCCTGGGGTGAGCCCTAGGAATTAAAGTCACCTCAGAGAAGCCTGATTCATCCCTCCCCAAGGGGAAGGGAGATGCCAAGGCCAGGGACCAGCTCTGCAGGGTTTGTGCAGGCTACTCTCCAACCTGGGCTGCATAGCAAGCTGGGTGATGCTGATCACTTAAGTTAGGGCTTTATTTTTACCTTAAGGTCCCAAACCTCTCAATTTTCAGCAGAACCACCCTGCTGCAGCTCAGCTCAGCCCAACCCAGGCTTCTGCACCTTGTTGGAGAAACAAGGCAGATGTCCTGTTTTTATTTTTGGAGGCACAAGGGGTATATGTGTCCAGATCCAACTGGAGCCAGGGTATCACCTTGGTGGTCTCCTGCTCAAGACTGAGGAGGTGTGAGTGACAACACCAAAACATGGTTACAAGAAGGGTGCATCATGAGTCAGGGAGGAGACCCAAGCACTGGCATCAGCACACACAGGAGGTGCCAAGAAGAATCACAGAATGGGTTGGGTTGGGAGGGACCTTAAAGATCGTCTAGTTCCAAACCCCCTGCCATGGCCAGGGACACCTAACGCTAGAGCAGGTTGTTCAAGGCCTCATCCAGCCTGGCCTTGAACACCTCCAGGGAGGGGGCATCCACAACCTCCCTGGGCAGCTTGTTCCAGTGTCTCCCCACCCTCACTGTAAAGACTTTCTTCCTAATCTCCATCTAAATCTGCTCTCTTCCAGCTCGAAGCCATTGCCCTTTGTCCTGTCACTACAAGCCCTTGTAAAATGTCCCTCCCCAAGAAGAAGAGATGGAGAAGGGCGTGAGCGACCAGCATCCCCTCATCACTTCTTGCTGCATGCCTCCAGCAGCTCTCCACTTTCCCCACTGCTGCTGGCCAGGGGATTTCAGCTGCTACCCCTCGTGGCAGGTAAAACATCCCCACCCCAGCGGCTGCAGCTTGCTGGGAAGCAAATCACACGGAAAGGGAGGAAGCGACAGCTCAGCTGGCAGGACCTGTCTGCAGCGTGGTCTTGGAGACCGGAGGGGCCTCATCTGTATTTTTCCAGCTCTCAGTAAATCAAAGCCTTTAAGCTCTTGCTGCTAATTCTGGCAGGAGTTGGGACACCAGCTGGGAACTGGGGCTTTGCTAATGGACAAAGGGCCTGACTGAGCATCTTGGAGCGCATCACCCAGCACCCAGCTCCCTCCTCACTGCAACAATCCCGACGAACTTTGGCATCGGTGGTTAAGAGCTGGCCCCATTTCCAGCCTGTGCCATCCGAAGGGCAGCCAGCAGGGTGCAGTGCCCACCCCTGAACCTCCCAGCAGGTGACTGCATGAGCATCTTGCCCACATCCCCTGAGAAGAGAAAAGAGAGGAGAAGAGAGGAGAAGAGAGGAGAAGAGAGGAGAGGAGAGGAGAAGAGAGGAGAAGAGAGGAGAAGAGAGGAGAGAGGAGAAGAGAGGAGAAGAGAGGAGAAGAGAGGAGAAGAGAGGAGAAGAGAGGAGAAGAGAGGAGAAGAGAGGAGAAGAGAGGAGAAGAGAGGAGAAGAGAGGAGAAGAGGGTGCAAAACACCTGCAGCCCACTCAGACATGGCATCTGATGGGTGTTTGTGCCCACCCTGCAGCAGGCAGTGGGTGCCAGGGTACATGGGGTCGATGTGTGAGCAGTGTCCCTGTCACTTCACCACACACCCAGGAACCAGCCACGCCACACGCCCGGAAAAAGGCCCCGGGGAGAAGAGAACTGGTGGAAAGGAGCAAGCTGGAAAATATCCCCAGGGCCTGGCAGTGTCAGCAGGCAGGGAGGGCAGCGGGCAGCAGGCAGCATCCCGCTCTGTGCCAGGCTGAGCCCTGACCAACTGCACAGGGTGAGGTCATGTCATGCTGTGTGCCATGCTGGCAAACCAGGCTAAGCTAAACCATGCCATGCTCAGCCATGCCAAGCTGGGCTGAGCACTGCTGTGCCCTGCTGAGCTGTGCTTTGCTGAGCTGTGCCAGCCCAGGCGGTGCTGTGCCTAGCCATGCCAAGCTGAGGCCATGCTGTGCTGAGCCTGTCCATACCATGCCATGGAAGGCCATGCCACACTAGGCTGGTTCATGTTGAGCCAACACACACCCTGTGCCAAAGCATGCCAAATTATGCTGAATCCAGTCATGCCCAACCATGATGGACCACGTCCGACTGGGCCTTGCTGCCCAGTCCTGCAGACATGTCACATCTTGGGCTCAACTGGGCTATGCTGTGCCAACCTGAGCTTTGCCCTCTGTCCAGCTGGTCCATGCCAGGCTTAAGCAGCTGTGCCCTGCATCGAGCTGTGATACACTCTGCTGAGCTGAGCCAGACTCAGACATAGCATGCCAAGCCACTCTGTGCCACAGGTATGCTGTGACCTCTTGTACCTGCTGACCCATGCTATTTCCAGGGGTGCTGTGCCATGCTGAACCATGCCCTGAGGTGCTACTCCATGCCTAGGGATGCTGAGCCATTCTATGGCCAGGGATGCTGAGCCATGCCATGGCATGCCTTGCAATGCTGTGCTACATTGAGGGGTGCTGAACCATGGTGACTCCTGCCCTGAGATGCTACACTGTGTCATGCTATTGCCCAGAGATACTGTGCCATGCTAACAAGCCCCCAGGGATGCCATGATATGATGACCCTTAACCCTGGAATGCTATGTTGTATCCAGGGACATTAAGCTATGCTCACCCTTGCCCTGAGATGCCACATCATGCCATGATACAGCCTGGGATGCTGTGCCATGACTATGTATACCCCAGAATGCAACTGTGCCATGCTACAGCCCAGGGATGCCATGCCATACTGACCCATGCCCAGGATAACATGTTGTTATCCTTGCCCTGAGATGTTGGTCCTTGCCCTGAGATGTTATGTTGTGCCCAAAAATGCCAAGCCATGCTGAACCTTGCCCTGAGATGCCACACCATGTCATGCTACACCCAGGGATTCTGTGCCATGCAGAGCCATGACCTCAGATGCCCTGCCATGCCATACCCAGGGATCTTGAATCATGCTACAGCCAGTGTTGCTGTGCCATGCTTAAACATGTCACACCATGCTATGCTATGGACAAGAGATCCTGAACTGTGCTATGACCAGGGATGCTGAGCCTCGCTGACCCGTGCCCAGGGATGGCATGCCATGCCACACTACAGCCCAGGGATTCTGTATCACTCGCTGCCATGCCCTAGAATGCCACGCCATGCAGATCCTTTCCCTGGAATGTCACACCATGCCACACTACAGCCAGCAATCCTGTGCCATGCTGAAACATGTCATTCCATGTCACGCTATGGCCAAAACATCTTGAACTACGCTACAGCCCGGGGATGCTGTACCACGCTGTGCCGTGCCCTGGGATGCCACGCCGTGCTACTCTACTGCTCTACGATGCCATGCGGTGCCACACTACAGCCCAGGGATGCTGTGCCATGCTGTGCTGTGCCCTGGGGTTCCACGCTAGTGCTCTAGGATGCTCTGCCCTGATGCCACGCCGTGCCATCCTATCGCCCAGGGATGCCGTGCCACGCCGTGCCCTGCGGTGCCACGCCGGGATGCCAGCCCGTGCCCCACTGCCCGCCTTACCCACCTTGAGATAGTCGTTCTCGGAGCGCAGATCCTCCAGCTCCCGGAGCAGCCCGTCGGTGCCGGCGTCCAGCAGCTCCTCGGTGAGGTCGGAAAAGGCGAGCGAGGTGCTAAGCTGCAGGCGGCTGCTGGCCATGGAGGCGGCCGAGGGCTCCTCGGGCAGCGGCGAGGCCTCTCCGGCCGAGGGCGGCGGCGGTGGGGCGCTGCCCGGGGACTCGCCATCGCTGCCGCTAAGCCCCAGCTCCAGCGAAAGCAGCTTCGCCTCCTCCGAGGCGCTGCAGTCCGACACCTCCGAGCTGCTGTCGGTCAGGCTGGCCCCGGGCACCGACCCGGGCACTGGTCCCGGTGCCGGTGCCGGCCGCCGAGCCCCGGCGCTCGCCGTCTCGGCCCCGCGGNGGGGAGCGGGGAGATGGGGGGGCGGCCGTGCTGGAGGCAACAGCGACCCCTTCGCCCGCCCAGCGCCGCGCCCACCGCTCCCCGGCAAATGCCGGCGGCATCAGGGGCACCCCCGGGGGAAAAGGACTCCCCGGAGGCATCTGCGGCAGCGCGGGTCCTTGGGGAGAGTCCTGTGAGTGCGGGTCTCACCCGCGCATCCCTGTGGGTGAGGGTCCCTGGGACGACCCTAAGGACAAGAATCCCTAAGACAGCCTTGGGAACAGGGGTGCGGCAGGTTTTGGGGCAGGGCTACCCTGTGGCATCCTGATGGGATGAGGGGCATCCTGGGGCGGAACGCACCCGGGGGGTGGGGGTACCCTCGTAGGTAAGGGGTACCGTGGGCATCTCCAGAAGCGTGAGTTCCCTCACAATGTGTCGCAATGAGAGTCCCTGGAGACAGGGGACTCCTCTTGTGTCCCCTGCAGAGCAGGTCCCTGGGGCACCCCTGTGGGGCAGGGGCACCCTGGGGCATCCCAGTGGGTGGAGGTCTCTGGGACATTTCTATAGGTAATGGTCCCCCGGGGCACGTCTGGGAAGAAAGTCCCCAGGGTGTCCTCAGCAGCGCAAGTCCCCCGGGAGTCCCTGTTAGTGCGGGTCCTCCGTGGCAGGCTCGGAGGTGTGAGTCCAGTGGTGAGGGTCCCTCGAGTCCTCTTGAGGTTCCTGGGAAACTTCGTGGGTGGGAGTGCTCCAGAGCACTACTGTAAATATGTGGCACCCTCAGGGACAGAGATCCCTCATGTACCCCGTGGGTGGGTGGCTCCCAGGACCCCTTTTGTTGAGGATCCCCTGAGGTACTCCCATGAGTGGGGGTTACCTGGCCCTCCCCTCCACGCTGCCCAGGGCTGCCTACCAGGATGTTGGGGTACACAGCCCTGCACAGTGCCTCTGCGGGGTGGAAACCATCAAGCCCGTCAGCAGCGAGAGGCTGTGCGACTGCTCCCACCCCCCCATCCTGCGTTTCTCGTCCGTTACCAGCCGGCCCCGAGCCCACTGCCAGCAGCTGGAGGTTTGAAAAATGCTCCTTTGCCTTCCCGCCCCGCAGCACAGCTGGTCACATACCGCCAAGGGAACCGACGGTCTGCCGCCCCGTGCAGACCCCCCGGTACCCACCACGCCGCCCAGTTGCGGTTTTTCACGCCGGGCAGCACCACCCCGAGGCAGCGACTTCTCCCTAGGGGCAAACCCGCGACTGGCCACAGTGCAGAGCCCACCGAGCATCGTGGCTGAGATACACACAAGTGGGGTGTATTTGGGTGTTGCTCAGCACCCTTCCTGTGCCACAATCAGCTCCCTGCCCTCCCTGGGGACCCTCCCCAGGCACCCTCTAGGACATGGGGTGGGATTCCAGCCCTGCTTTGCCCGAAACCATCTGCGCATCCGGCACAGGAAAGTCAGGATGGTGCAGCACACCCAGGCTGACTGCAGGCAGAGCTCCCAGCTGCACATGGCCTCAGCGGGCGCTGCAAATCGTGTGTGTGCCTCTGGCCAGGGCTTGCTGAGCCCCTCCTGTGGCCACGCAGATCCCTAAGCAGTGGCTCCAGCCCGTCAGTAGCTGATGACTGTCACAAGGAGGATGTGGCTAGAATAAAGGACTCCGGGAAGGTGACCGGGGTGGGGGTGGGGGAATAGGTGGCTCAGCCACTTGCAGTGGGAGACGGTCGCTGGGCACTCCTGCCCCTTCTAGGCTGAATCGGTGGCACAGAGGCTGTTTTCCAGGCTCTGGCATGTTGCCCGATCCCACTCCTTGTAGGAAAGCTGGTTGGGCTGCCACGGACCCCTTCCCGGAGCCCGAGGCACGAGTGGTGGACGGGGGATGGTGGGGAGCTGCCTTTCCGGACGTGCGGCGGAGCTCGCGGGAAAGGCTGCGCTCCCCACGGCCTCCAGCGTCGGTAGCGGAGCCGCCACCGGGCCCTGCTGCATGACTGCACATGCCCCCGCCCGGGACGGCAGGCCCTGACCCGCTCGTTAGTGAAGATCATTACTGTCCCTCCGAGCCTTGGTTAATTGCATAACGCAGAGCAGGCTGTGGGCTACCCTCATGGAGCCACACAGCAGCAGGGCAGTGAGTGATGAAGGTGGCATGTCCCCAGCCTTGTCTCTGGGGACTGCCCCCAGGATATTGTGCCAGTGGAGGTTCAGGTTGCATATTCAGAAAAATGTCTTCCCAGAAATGGTTCTCAAGCACTAGAATAGGCTGCCCGGGGAGATGGAGGAGTCAGTCAGCATCCCTGGAGGTTTTTAAAGGGTGATGTGGATGTGGTGCTGAGGGATGTGGTTTAGTGGCAGTGTTTTAGCAGGAGTCGAGGGATTGTGAGCTCTGGGTGAGTGGTTGGATGTGATGATGCCAACAATCTCTTCTAACTTCTACAGTTCTCTGATTCTATGATGCCATAAGCATGGGGCAAGTGATGTGCCTCCAACACTGCTCAGGGCTGAGCACAGAATAAAATGTCTTTCCTGGAGACTTATCAGATTTCCTGGCAGGAAGTTCTGGTCTCATCACCCACCACTACAGGCTGGAGCTTGAGACCCATCCCTGCACTCCCAGTCTGGCTGTGACTTGCCCTTACTCCTGTCCAGGTGGCTTCAGGTTGTTGCACTGAGTGGTAGACATGAATCTAATCACAGAAGGGACAAGAATTTCATCCATAAGTGCAGGTGCAGCCATCCCATGATAAGCATGTTGCATCTCATCACCTTCACAGCACAGTGAGCTGGCTTTGGAGCAGGCAAGGGCTGAGGCCAGCCCTGTTCTGGGACCACTGCCTGGGGGACAACAGCTCAAGAACAGAAATGGGTTTGGGGTGAAAGTGGGAGGGATATTAACAGCCCTCAGAACATCCCTTGGGGTTGGAGGCAATGCAGACAGCCAGGTTTAGAGCTAAGCCAACACCGCCCTGGGCCAGGCGCCTGGTCCTGTATTCACCATCCCCTTGGCACAGTCACTGAGATGTGCTGGAGGGCAGCAGACCCACCATGGCCCAGGCCATGCCAACTGATCTCACGGATGGTCTGTGGTAGTGGCTGGTCTGAACTAGCTGCTCCCAGGAGAATGATTCAATAAATGTGAATTAAACGCCGGCGGGCGGCTCTCTGAACCTCAGAAAGGAAAGCAATGAGCTTAAGCAGCCCCCTGGGCCTTCAGGAGGTCTGGCCAACAGCCAGCCCCAGCCAGGATTCAGCACATCCCTGAGCACTGCAGAGGGAAAGTTCTGCCCATTGCTGGCTGTGCTGATGGAGATGGGGCTTGGGCAAGGCAGGAGTCCTCCTGGCCCTCCCAGGGGCCACCAGGGTTTGGGAGAGGAGGCAGAGCTGAAGTGGCCAGAAGGAACATCCACCCCACTGCACAGGGTTGCTGGTGTGTGTTGGTTCCTGGCACAGGGACACCAACCCTGCAGATCCCAGCCACCACCTCACAGGGATTGCACTGGAGTCAATCCCTCTGTGCGTGGTGTGGACAAGGGCAGAAGCACCCTAGAGGTGCAAAGGGCAGAGCCCAGGTGATCCCCAAGAAGCAGCAGCAGGTCTTCACACCTGAACACCTTCCTGGATCAGTGGGCCCTGCACGTGATCTGCTCCTTCTCCTCTGGCTCTCAGAGGCAGCGCTGGCTTGGCTCCAGACCCCTGATGAGGCTGTCAGGTGCAGTTTGGGTTAAGATGCTAAAAACCTTGTAGCAAAGAGATACAAACCAAAGAGCAGCAAGCCCTGGAGAGTGGCAGATCCTGAGCCCTCAGCCTCCAAAGGTGCAGCAGGACTTTGTGACCCTCCATGGTGGCACAAACCATAAAGACCAAAGCTGGGAAAACCCTTTACATTGATGAACCTATAATTTCCTAGGGGAAAAGGATTTGGAAATGGTTGCTCTGCTTAGCCAAAAGTCAGCATCTCCCTTGCTGAAACAAGGTTTGAATCCCATGTTAAGCATTTTCTGTCTTTTCATACCCACTATTTGAAAGACAAATATCCCAACTGTGTTATTTTTAAACACCTGTGTGCACAGCTTAGTGTAAGCTCCACACTCCCCCCTCCCCAGCACTGCTCCTCCTCTGGGCTTTCTTCTGCCAGAGGGGGTCCTGGATAGGCACAAGGATAGAGACATGCAACCAAGGGCACAGTCAGCATCCCAGAGAGGCTGTGGGAGCTGAGGGGTCAGTGTGTGGCCTGCCATGCTGTACTCACAGCTGGGGGAATTGCTTAGCTTTCCAGCTGTGGTACATCTGCTTGCAGAGCTGCTTGATGTGATGTTACATGGAGGATGGTCTGTGGCAACCATAGCAACGAAGCTGTCTTGGTTTTCCACCTTTCCCAGCAGATATTATACTGATTCCTCCCGAATTTGGTGCTGCTTGAGAGATGCCAGCAAAAACCTCTGTCCAGGCAAGAGAGAGGGGCTGATCTGCCCCTGGGGAAGGTACCCAGTCTGGGGCTCTGCTGTCTGTTGGCAGGTAAGGACTATGGTGTTGGGCCTGCTTATACCAACCCTAGCCTCTGCAAAGCCCTGAGCCATATCCCAAACCCTGGCTCTTTTCATCTAGCAGCAGCAGACTGAGATCCCACCAACAGCTTGGATCCCACAAGAGGAGGGAGGAAAAGCAAGGAGGAGCTGAGCATCCAAACATCTCTGGGGTCAGCAGCAACCTGAAGGCAAACAGCAGTGTCAGCACAGTGTTGTGGAACAGAGCATGATGGTGTTGCCCTCTGAAGTGGCTTTTGGGGTTTGGAGGTGGGGACCCTGGATCCAGGAATGGTCCTGGGGATTTAGGGTGTCAGAGACAGCCTCCCAGTTGCTGAGGGTGTCCTGGAATCAGAGCAGCACCTGTTTCCACAGCACAATGCCAGCATCTCACCAGCCTGCAGTAAGACATGAAAATGAAGCAAGGATGAAGGAAACACCAAGACCCACCCTGGACTTCCCTTCGCTGACCTGGAGCTGCTCCCACTCCAGTTAATGTCAGGGTTGCTGCAGCTGGTCCAGCGCCAGCAGAGCCTGGCCACAAGCCTCACAGCCTCTCCCCAGGCCAATCCCACTTTCCAGCCTTCTGGATCTTGCAGCTCACGCTCACTGGTGACGCCTGTGCAGGTCCCAGAGCTGCACATAGCCCCTCCAGCCTGCCCTCCCCTTAAGGCATAGTCCAGCAGGGCTCTGGGCTCTTTTGCTGCAGCCCAGTGCTCCACTTCTTTCTACAGCAGTGCTCCCAGGAACTGCTTTTTGGGGGACTCCTGCTTTTGGAGTACCCAGCCACTGTACTAAGGTCCAGCCTGCACTCACCTTGCACAGCTTTCTTCCCCCACATGCTGAACAACTCGGGCCAGACACAGGCAGCAGACTGAGTTCCCCAGTCTGACTGTCCCTAACACTGATGGCACTGCAGCAGGGCATGATGGAGGGGTTCATGGGGAGAAATTTTGCCTTAGAAACCCAACACGGTATTTGACACATCTCACATTTACCCCATGGGCACCAGGGAAATTGTCACTGCACTGTGACCCAGGAGCCCAGCAGACAGTAGTCTGTCTGTCCCAGGCTGGAGGTGGGCATCTCGGTCCAGGGATGGCGTTAGGGATCTAGGGCATCACAACGTCCCTCCAAGAATGCCATGGGCCCGTCCCGGGCTGTCTACTCCCCCAGCACAACTTCGCAGGAGCTGCTCTGTTTGGGACAGGAGCAAGGACATCACGGTGGATCAGGATCCCAGCCATGAGTCTGCTCCTGGTGCCACGCCCCGGGAGCCCAAAGCAAACCAAGGCCCGCGGGCAGCGCAGAGCTCCGCAGCGCACACCCAGCCGGGCGCTTCCTGCTCCGTTTCTCCCCGCGCTGCTGGCGGGCGGCGCTGCCACCTGGTGGTCATCTGGAGCAGTGCAGCTGGCTTGGAGCCGCTGCAGGGCTGCAAGGAAAAGCGGCTTCCCGGGATGAGTTCCTCAGCAGCAGCTTACTGACATCATCCCTTTAAATACTCTGCAGAAGGCGCATTCGCACATGGATAGACAGATGAGTGTTCATCTTTGTATGTGATGCAAAATTCCTTCAACGAGGCCAACTGCAAAGTCCCTGCACCTGGGTTGAGATATCCCAAGTGCAAATATAGGCTGGATGGAGAATGGCTTGAGAACAATCTTGAGGAGAAGGAGGTGCTGGTTGATGACACACTCACCATGAGCCAGCAATGGTCGCTGGCAGCCCAGAAGGCAGCAGTGTGCTGGGCTGCATCAAGAGAACTGTGAGCAGTAGAATGAGGGAGGTGTTTCTGCCCCTGCAGTATTGCATCCAGCTCTGGTGCCCCCAGCACAAGAAGTGCATGGAACTGTTGGAGTGGGTCCAGACGAGGCTGTGAGGATGATCAGAGGGCAGGGACACCTCCCCTGTGGGGACAGGTGTTGCAGTTGTTCAGCCTGGAGGAGACAGGGGAGTTGATAACTACATGATCTCCATGGTTCCTTCCAACCTAAACCACTTTGTGATTCTATGACTCAGTATTCATCCAGGTTTTAATCTGTTTTGCAACCTCATGCCTGACACCTTCGGTACTTTTGTGCCTTCTCCTGGGAACAACGAGGGGCAGAGACTACTTCTTTGCTGAAGCACTGTCCAAAGCTCTGGCACCACCTTTTGGGCACTACCAACAAGAAAAAAAGTCTTACTTTCGTTCCCACCTCATCACAGGGACGTGGTAGGGAAACCGTGGCACTGCAAAGTCTGGCCTGACATTGAAAGGGTGATAATTATTCATTTGTTATGTGTTTCTGGGTGCTCAGAAGAACAATTTATCAGCACTGTGAGTATGCAATCCAGTCTGAGTTGCCCAGAGGCTGAGCATAGCTATGAGCACTCATCCATCTCCCTTGCAGCCACCAAAGACTATTGAGGATGCTCAACCATGGGTCCAAGCTGGGGAGGGAGGACAGACAATAACTCCATGGTTCAACTAAAGGCTCAAGATACATAAGGAAATGACTAAACAAATCCTTCCTTTTTCTTAACTTGGCAGCTAAGAAACTGTCACCTCCTGCTCTATCAAAGTTGTCACACTGCTGTGCTGACCACATACTGGATTTTCAGAATTCTCCAGCACATGTAGTAGAAAGGGAAGAGAAACCCAGCAAAGCCTGCTGCCATAGCAGTGCCCAGAGCTTGAAGCTTTGGCCCTGGTGCAAGCCCAGCTGTATTTGCACTCACCTTTTACAGAAGGCTTTGTAGCCAGGAACTCAGGGCAAGCCTTGGAGAGCGAGAAGGAAGATACAGAAACTATCAACACTTGTCTGAAGGCAGACCTGAGAAAGGCTGAAACTGCATTTCATAGCTCAAAAAACAGCCAGCACTCAGTAACTGGATAGAGGCAGCCAGTGAGCACAAAGGAGGAAAAGCATCCATGTTTAATATCCTCTTTCATGTCTCCCAATACATCTGAGTCAATATTCTCTGTCAGCTGAGCTAGAAGCAGCTCATCATGTGGACTCGACTCACTTAAGCAGGATCTCTGCTGAATCAGCTGCTCCCAGCGTGTCCTGAGTGCACTGATGTGCCTGAAGCCCTGAGGCATCTCATCTGGGACCCCACTCATGCCCTCCACACAGGGTTCTGGAGCTCCATTTAACCTCAGATCCAGCCCTCTTTCAGTTCTTGGTTGTGGCATTTCCTGGGACAGTCTCTCTTGTACCTTGTGGAAGGTGATGCTGTGGGAGTTTTTGCTGCTGACCTCTCAGAAGGCAATGTTGAGGTCTGTTGCAGTGGCTTTGCAGTCTGCTAACTGGGGTGTGAGCAGCCACCTCTGCATGCTGAGATGTTTGTAGCTGTAGCATGGCTGCCAGCCCTAAGGAGGTGCCTGTCTGTGTGGTTTCTGGTAGGGGTGGTGGAAAGCCCCAGAGAAGGCTGCATTGCAAGGAGTGCTTTTCCTAGTAGGAGACATAGACCTGGATGGGAAACCTTCAGTGGGTGCTGTGCAGTTGCTGCTTACCTGTTTGTTGAGCCCCATGGCAGGCTGGGGTCAGGCACACAGAATCACAGAGTGGTTTGGGTTGGAGGGGACCTTGAAAGGTCATCTAGTCAACCCTACTGCACTCAGCAGAGACACCTGAAACTAGAGCAGCTTGTTCAGAACCCTAAACAGCCTGACTTGGACTGGTTCCAGGGATAGAAACATAGAATCAACCAGGTTGGAAGAGACCTCCAAGCTCGTCCAGTCCAACCGATCACCCAGCCCTATCCAATCAACCAGACCATGGCACTAAGTGCCTCATCCATGCTTTTCTTGAACACCTCCAGGGACAGTGACTCCACTTCTATCACCTCTCTGGGCAACCTCGGCCAGGGTCTCACCATCCTTTCTGTAAAAGAATTCTGTCTTCTATCCAGTGTAAGTCTCCCTCTTTTAGTTCCAAACCATCACCCCTTGTCCTGTCACAAGAGCCCCTGCTCAAAAACCTATGTCCAGCTTTCTTCTCAGCCCCTGAAAGGCCACCAGGAGGTCTCCCTGCAGCCTTCTCTCCTCCAGGCTGAACAACCCCAACTCTTCCAGCCTGGTCTCAGAGCAGCTTCCAGCCCTCCCAGCACTGCTGTGGCCTCTCTGCCCCCCCTCCAACAGGTCCATGTCTCTCACGTGCTGAGGACTCCAGATCTGTAATTTCTGTCCTTGGGCAGCTCATCCCAGTTGCTTTGGCTTGATGCTTGGGTGACCAGAAATCCTGCTTAGTGTGACCTTCCTGTTGGGCAAATCTGGATACAATTTCTAAGGGCCTGGAAGAAGCAGTAAACAGCCCTATAGTTTTTTTTTTGGTGCCCAGGGCCTTTGGCAATCTCTGTCTGGCTGCTCACAGCTCTCTGTGTGGAGCTGTTTGCTCAGGCAGCTGTTGCTGATCAAGCTCAATGAAAGAACCTTCTGTTCTCTTCTAGGAAGGGGAAAGGGCTGGCAATGGAGACTGGGGCAGCAGGTTCCTGCAAGGAAGCAGAGGACTGGGGATGTCCACATGTGAGGAAGAAGGCTGAATGTATGTGGAGAGCAAGCCAACAGCTTTAGATGAGTTTTAAACGAGGTAAGAAGACCTCTTTGATCAAATGAGGGAGCCTTTGACCACTCCATCCCCTGTGCCCCAGACTTACCATTTCCTCCTCATCTTCCAAGTCTGTTTTATGTGCTGTTTAAAGGCTACTTCTAATTAGGAGAGTAACAGAGGAGAGCCAGTGCACAGACCAAGCCTCCAGAGGTCAAGAGGATTTAGCTCAGACAGAAGAGAATGTCCCACTTACAAAGCCTCCTGAATTCAATTTTGGAACAGCCTCCAAAAGCACTTGCAGTCAGAGGATGAGGAAAGCTTCGTCTCCTTCAGCTTGAGTTGTGCCTACTCCTCTGCAGCAGGTGGGTGCTGCAGTCTGCAGAGCAGGGCTGGGCATGCTGCTGTCCCTGCAGCTGCACCTCTGACCCAGCTTCTCCCTCCCAAGCTCAGCAGCTTTGTGTCAGGTCAGCATTGAATAAGGGTGTTAAAGGAGTGTCTCATCAGACATAAGCAGCACACAGGCATCATTTTTTTCTATTGAGAGCTTGAACAAAATGGGCCTTAAAAAACAAAAAAATTAGACAATGTAAAGCCTTCAGAGCATGGAGTGTCAGTAAAATCAAACCAACTCTGAAGTAGTGGATGCTGTGAAAAAGAATCATAGAATCATAGAATCATAGAATGGTAAGGTTGGAAGGGACCTCAAGGGTCATCTAGTTCCAACCCCCTGCCATAGGCAGGGACACCTCCCACTAGTACAGGTTACTCAAGGCCTTGTCCAACCTGGCTTTGAACCCCTCCAGGGAGGCAGCAGCCACAACCTCCCTGGGCAACCTGTGCCAGTGTCACACATTGAATAAGAACCAAACACTTTGTGTGAGGTGGATTCCCAGGTCACCTAAACCCTGGCTTGCCTGTCTCAGCCACGTCAGTCTGTCCTGTCCAGCTGACAGCCTTTGTGCAGTGTGGGAGATGTCATGGTGATGTTGGTGACAGAGAAGGCTGTGGGACAAGAGGCCTTCAATGCTGTCTGCACTGAAGATGGCAAATCAAGCTCTGGTAATGAGTTGGCCAGTGCACAGGAGCATGGCTACCACCTTCAGAAGGGATTGGAGTTGCTTGGCTCTGTGCAGCAGCCTTAATTACTGCTCATTAATGGAAGACCTATTTCAGTTTAATTGCTGAGAGTTTGTGCTTCTGAAATCAGAGGTCTGGTCTCTAATCTTGCCTGTGCTACAAAGCTCAAGTCCTACAGTCTAGGCAGGAATTTCAGCCTCCCACCTGATCACAGCAGACTTTGAAATGTGATTGAGGCTGTTCCATGTTGGGTTTCGATTCCCAAAGGTCTGGATGCTGATAGCAAATCCTTTCAGTCTTTTGCCTCTCAACCTCTTTCCCCACCCCATCCTACCCCCAAAAATACCCCAAAACAACCATGAACCAGGCTTGTTTATACTATGGGTTTGAGGTGTAGAAGCACTGGGGAGCTGATGGGCTGTAATGTGATAAAAAGGTTAATAAATGTTGGAGAAAGCCCAGGAGAGTGGTCTCTGGGGATGCTTAAGTTTGCAGCTGACTCCCTGTCCCTGGGTGAGAAAGCACAAAATGTTCATGGCTGGGAAGAAAATATGTTCAGAACAGGCTCCAGGATGTGAAATAATAGAACTGTCACTCAGGGGATGGACAAAGGAGCAAGGTGAACATTGGCTTCTGCTCTGCTGAGCTCCACAGGGCTGGGCTTGCAGTGTCTGTGAGCCACTGCAGTGCAAAGAGCATCTTGTGGAGAAGGTGAGGATGGCTAAAACCACCACAAACTCCTCTATGTGCTGTCTCTCTCCTCAGAGAGGTCTAAGTGGACACAGAGAGGTGTTTCTTCTGGCTGCCTGTGCCTGATACTGGTGATGGGATCAGTGTGCATGGAGCTTTCCCCACCATATCACTTACTCTGGAAAAATAAGTCTGCTTGGATGTCAGCTCAGCAGGACACCTGAAAGCTTAATGGATGCCTGACACACCACATTTGCAGTGTGCTGGTATAAATGGAGCACATTAATAACCCTTTGGGGCTGGTGTCTGGAGGAACTGGAAGTGCTGAGCTCCTACAGTTGCAAGCCAGAGGCTAAATTCTGGGTTTGGGTATGTGTGTGGGAGATGTGGCCAAACATCTGAGGCTCCTGCCTTGGAGTGCAGGCTGCTGCTTTCCAAATGGGCTTCCCAGCATGTGGCCAAGGGGGATGTGCTGCTGGGTGGTGTAGGTATGAGGCATGAGCTAGCGAGCTGGAGAGCTAATTTGATAGGCTTCATGTCAAATGTTTGTAGCAGACAGCAGCTGTTTGCTACTCCTACGGTTTTTCTCACAGTGGTGCTGGCTAAGGAGGGTAATTTTCTGTATTTAAAAGGCAACAGAAGATGTTTGTGTAGGGAGGAGAGCTGACGTGGGGAGGGAAGCTGCTGTGAGCGTCCACCAGGAACGGCAGTGCCGCTGAAGTGGCCTCAGGTAGTGATTCCCTGGAAGGTGGAAAGCGTTGAGTGTCTGTGCCCCACGGTGGGACCCAGCTGGTGACGTGCACCAGCCAAGCTTGGCAACAGTTTTCCCTGCATCCCAGCAAATCATCTGCAGCTGCAGGTGGGTTCCTAAGAGAGAAGAGTTCACACTTTCCCCATAAACCTAGGCAGAAAACAAGGAGATGGCTTTTGCAGTGCAATGCAGCATGCTTTGCCGCCTCCTGGGAAAGAAACTTGCAATGAGGCTGTGCCCTGCAGGTCCCTGCCTCCCCCTGCTGGGTCTCTGCCTCCCCCTGCTGGGTCCCTGCCTCTCCCTTCTGGGTCCCTGCCTCCCCCTGCTGGGTCCCTGCCTCCCCTTGCTGGGTCCCTGCCTCTCCCTGCTGGGT